>OY101449.1:94391644-94487222 GCA_956483635.1 Panzeria rudis | reverse complement strand
ATGTGATGTAAATGGAATATTACAATTTTTATACAATTTTTATTTATTACATCCCTACGGAAAATGTTTTACCAATTGTCTTGAACGTATTTGTCCTATGACTGATGAAAGTAGGAATGGTAAGAAATGTTCCTGAGTCGTGACCGGTGTAAAGATAATATATAAAAATGTAGAACAAAAATTGTAGCGAAATACCCTCACTGTGCAAGCATATTTTACCCTAATCAAAAATATTTGTTTAAAGTATAATAATTTAACTACTAGAATCCCGCCCGGTGGTCGAAATTCGACAACTTCATCCGTAACCGGGCTTGTTTTTAACCGGTTTCTTAGGCAAAAAATATATATTCTGAACATCTAGAGAAAAGTACCTTTTCATAGTTGATAGTCCTATGGAAACCAGTCACGTGATCTGTCTTGCGACAGCTTCCTTTCCCTCAAGGGATAGTAAGGAAAATAACGGCTGCAGACAAATTTCAGCTGCCGCCGGAATTTTTTTGGTCAGCCACCACCAACTATGCGACGAATTGGACCTCTGCTGCAGTCACCTGTGTCCATGGCTTTTCACATATATAATACTGCTCTAGAAGCAAAAGTAATAAAGTTTCTAATGCATTTTGTATGATAATTAGGATGTGCTGGAAACTTTATATGCGTTGGAAACTTTATACCGTCCAAAAATAAACATATGTAAAAAAGTGTAATTTAAGTATATTTTCTTTATTTTTTTAAACTTTACTTTGATTAACTTTATTTTTCACTGTGTGTAATAATGGAAATCCAAGTTTTTGCCTTCCCACCCTTAATTGTAATAAGCAGAATGAATAGATATCTTGGTGTTTCTTTAAATCTGTGGCAAAAAGGAATAACTGCTTAAGTCGTAGTAAGAAAAGTAGCTTTACCGAAAGTTTTGACGCTACTGCTAAGAGATTTATTTATAGGCTTATATGATATACATATTCCTTGAGTGACCCGACCTAGCTTAAGTATAATTGCAACCTTCAACAGTTTGCGTTAATACTTAAGGACTAAATCAGTGTTAATGCAAAATTAGCTTAAATCGACTTAAGCACTTATGTCTTTTGCCACAGAAATGTCTCATGCATTTCAGATATATTTTCCAATTTATTGACGATAGATAATGTACTTTGTTTAGTTCCAGTTTGTATAATGGGACTGCCATTATCTTGATATTTATTGGGCCTATTCAAGTTTTCTATAATTTTCTTACAATAATTAGATAATTACTTTAATTGCATGTAGATCTAGGAATGCTCAACGTCAACTTAGAGTATTTTCATAAATTCTTTTTGAGGCGGCATATGCTTCCTCATAATTATTTCTTCTGCATAGGCATAAATTCGAAATCTTGCTTCAAAGCTTTATCTCAGAGAAAAATTTCTGAATTGCTTAAACATTTTGAAAAAGTAGACATTATTACCTTTCTAATCACATATAATACATATTATTTTGGTTTTCTGAACACAATTAAATATCACCTTTAACAGACACACTCGTGTGAAAATAAATGCTATGCTGTTTTCTTGTTTAGCGGTGCTTACTATGCGCTTCTCATAATTTCACAGACCCTTAAGTTAAGTTTGCTTGAATTAACTGCCTCCCTTTTTTCTATTTTTTAGGGAATATATTAATAATTAGACGTAAGTTATATTAATGAATGTAAATATTATATAGTTAAGCTATTAATATCTTTATGAAATAATTAGAATAGTCCTAGAGAAAAACTTAGTATGTAAGGAAGTGTTGTTAGTATAAGAATTAGGTTAAGAAAAGCCATGTATAAGAATTAATTATATTGGAAAATAAATTGAAATCTGAATCTGCTTGAACTAACTCTAAAAAATAGAATAGAACAGGAACAGAACAGTTTGTGCTTTTGAGCTGACAACATCGGGTGTTTAATTCGGAGAAACAGTGATTTTGTGAAGTGTTTAAAAAAGTGAAAAATAATTCCTGAAGAACAAATAAAGCAATATTCAATTTTGTGTTGATGAGGCTGAATAAAATGCATGTCTCAAAAAACGCGGATGACGAAAATAAAGGCGCACAAAAAAGGCCGCAAGTCATCTGCGATGTTAAATCTGACGACGTAAAAAACCAATTAACTGTTGCTTATAGAACTATCGATGAGTTAAGTCGAAAGCTTGATGCTACACTGAAGGAAGTTGTAAGGTTGAAACAGATAGCTGAAAAATTTGTTAAGAAAACTATGTCACAGAGAAAGGTTCGAGTTCTCACTGAGTCTGAAGTTAAAACTGATGATGGTTGCCAAGCTAACGCCGAAGCTAGCATGGACATGAGCGATAATGATGCGGATAATGCCAACGGGAAAGCATCGCACGGCAATGCTAATATTGATGAAGATGCTGTAGATATGATGAAAGAAGCAGAAAGTAAGAAGCCGAAAGTGAATGCTGCTACTTCGGGTCAATCTGGTGATAATGATAAGATAAAGAGTAAGAAAGTACCTATTTTAACATCCTATAATATAAATGTTAAGGAAATGTGTAGCATTATTGATAGGGCATTAGGCCACCGTAATTATAATATTAAGATTATGGGGAAAGATGTCACCAATATAGGGGTTTGCACTCTCGATGACTTCGAAAAAGTCAACGTTTTTCTCAGGGATGAAGGGGTCAACTACTATACGTACACACCGAAGGCCATGACGCCTTTTTCGGTTTTTAGGAAGGGATTGTCTTGTACGTATAGTGTTGATGGTATTAGGAGCTATCTGGGTGGACTTCAGAACAGGATGAATATCACTGGTCCGACTGACCTAGGTAGGGATAGATGGTTATTGAGACTTTCACGTGACTCGGACATATCAGCATTTTACGTGGTGAAATACATTTTACGCTGCCGTGTTAACATGAGGAGATATAGGAGAAGGACACAATTACGCAGTGTTACAACTGCCAGCGCATCGGCCATGTCTCTAGCAACTGCGGGATGCCATATCGATGCATTAAATGCGGCGCGGCGCACGGTACGGGCAATTGTGACATTCCCCCCAAGGATGAGAATAATGTGGAGAAATTGGTTATTGACCCTGTTAGTGATCAGGCAGTGAGAAACCAGTGAGATGCGTTAATTGTGGCGTCGAAGCGCATGTGGCTAGCTCTAAGGACTGTCCTGGCGGGCACCAGGGAGACAGGCTGGAATGCTGCGCCGGCCTGTCATTGGGGGCCTAGAACCCGGTGTGTCTTTTGCATCGGCTCTGGCATCCAACTTACCTACGATGAACTCTATAGGGAGATCTTCGCGGTCCGCCCCATTGAGTGATGGACCTTCCTTGGGGATGCTATGGGCGAGTTTGATATGATAGATAGGGACGCTTTTCGGTGGAGGTTTGCTGAATTGTCTTGGTAAAATAGGGGGCTTTGCAGGGGAGTATCGTGCGCTCAATAATGATGAGGAAAAGTCTCGGGCATTGCTTGGGATGCTAACGATACTGCGGCATCATAGCTAGCATAATTAGGATCTTTTTGACCAACGTGACTCCAGTTGTCTCAATACACAGGGTAAACTATTTAGGATATTTTTTTTGTGACGGATACAGACCATTCGTATAGCTAATGGCTCGACATGGGCTCAGCCCTTGCTATGAGTTCAGAACTGACGGATACTTAACATTTTGACAGGCTATGCTGATTATGTATAGCTTTCCTTGTGAGAGAAGGGTACAGCGTTTTGTATATACTGCACGATGATAATTTTCTTTTGTAAATATTTTCCCTCTTTTTATTATTATTAGTTTTATGATTATTTTTATTTAGCTTTAAGAACCGCACAAGTGTCTCCCTTTATCCATTTTTTTGGGAATATATTAATAATTAGACGTAAGTTATATAAATGAATGTAAATATTATATAGTTAAGCTATTAATATTTTTATGAAATAATTAGAATAGTCCTAGAGAAATACTTAGTATGTAAGGAAATGTTGTTAGTATAAGAATTAGGTTAAGAAAGGCCATGTATAAGAATTAATTATATTGGAAAATAAATTGAAATCTGAAATCTGCTTGAAGCAACTTTGCTGTAGTTCGCAGAGCATTCGTGATTTCTTTTCGTTATGTTGATTTTATTGACGTACTAAGTAAACTTTTGCTAACGCAGCACTACACCTTGTAATGCAACGAATTTCATATTACATAAGGCGTGTAGAGAAGAATACTTAACGGAAAGATTTGTTTTTTTAATATTATTTTTAGAACAGTGTGATAATATTGTTTCATACTATAGAGTGCATATTTATAATATTATATTTTGAGTAACATTTTACGGAAATATAATAAAAATATAGCTGAAATCTTTTATTTTTTCCACGGCTTATTAAAATTCTACGGCTTTTTTGCGATATTTTGCTTCAGAAACAACAAATTTTTAATTTTCTAAAAATATGTATCTTATAATAAGCCCTAAATTACATGCTGTTACAAAACAGCATGTTTTTTACTCGTGCAAAAGTTATGCTTGTAGAGAAAAATGGACAGACATGGTTCTTGTGCAACAACCATGGGCTATCGAAGGTAAACTTCTAGGCCTTCAACAAGAACCATGTAGGTTAACATTTCATAAAGAAAATTGGGTTCCTAGGATGGCAATGTTAATAAATAAATATATTAATTATATTCCAATTCCAGAATTCATCCGAAAGGACTTGGTGGCGGTCATTATAGAGTTCCCAACGGAACAAAGGACTAGGAAAAGTCTGTGCGTCAGCATATTTTGCAGATGAATTACCTAATCCAAATCAAGGAACTGGTAAGGTATTGCCATAACAATAATTATCAGTTTATAATTGGTTGTGATGCTAATGCTCATCACACCGTGTGGGGTAGTAGTGACATTAATGGAAGGGTTGAGGTTCTCTTAGGGCACAGAGCCCTTTGGTGGTCGACTGTCAAGTCAGCTAAATATATATATATATATATATATATATATATATATATATATATATATATATATATATATATATATATATATATATATATATATATATATATATATATATATATATATATATATATATATATATATATATATATATATATATATATATATATATATATATATATATATATATATATATATATATATATATATATATATATATATATATATATATATATATATATATATATATATATATATATATATATATATATATATATATATATATATATATATATATATATATATATATATATATATATATATATATATATATATATATATATATATATATATATATATATATATATATATATATATATATATTTATATATATATATATATATATATATATATATATATATATAAATATATATATTTAGCTGACTTGACAGTCGACCACCAAAGGGCTCTGTGCCCATAACAGGAGGAGCAGAGGCCATTGTGGCCAATTTATCCACCTCCTCGTTACCCGGATTACCATTATGGCCAGCTATGCAGTAAATGGGAGCCTTGTTCCCTATGGATAGCTTCTGTAGTGAGTCAAAGCACTGTAAAACAACCTTAGAACGGAATTCCCAACAAAGGAGGGATTTAAAAGCTGTCTAACTATCGTAGAAGATAGCTATACGCGCGCCCTTAATGCCCCTACTTAAATTAATAAGAACACACTTGGTGATCGCAAGTATTGCCGCCTGAAATATCGGAGGCCATTTGCACATGGGCACAGAGATTTTTACGTTGAGTCTACAGACCAGCGCCAACTCCTTCTTCGGGATTGAGCGGAATTGTGACATTGAATCTCCTGTCTAACCTAATTTCACAGTTTATCCTGTCACTAGGAATTCCTAGCATCCCTTTGCAGGGCATAGTACTCAGGATCTTTGTGCCTGTTGTCTACACAACGAGCAGAGCTCGCGAGACCCATCCTATAAGCAGCCATTGCCGCAAAGGATATTATAAAGGTTTGTATGGGTGTTAATCCAATCAAGGGCTCAATGGCCAAAGTTGGACATGACCTTGGTGTGCCTGTAATAAGAAGACACACCAAATTTTGAACCTTGCAGAGTTTGGTTGTTAACGCAACCTCTTGTGTCTTCTGCCACCATACAATCGCGCCGTACGTAATGATTGGCCTAACAATCATTGTATAGATCCACAAGATTATTTTTGGGCTCATGCCCCAGGTGCACCCGATACAACTCTTCCCAGCCCAGATGGCACTAGTGGCTTTCTATGTTATGCATTCAACATGATGGCTCCAAGTCAACCTACTATCAAGAGTAACTCAAAAAAATTTGACGTCGGTCGAATAAGGAATATTGCACCCATTCAAAGAAACTGTCTGCAGACCAGGTTTTCTTTTAAGAGAGAAAGGTACCAGAAAAGTCTTGTCAGAGTTGACCGGCAGGCCGTGTCTCCCACTCCATGTCATAATAGTGCACAAAGCATCGTTCATGACGACTGAGAGAATATTGCCGAATTTGCCAGTTGCCATCACAACCAGGGCATCGGCGTACCCTATAGCTTCGTGCCCTTGTTCACTAAGAATGAGGAAAAGTTCATCAATCACCACTGACCAAAGGAGTGGTGATAAAGCACCACATTGGTGACACCCATTGAATGCATTAATAGTAACCATATCGTTTCCCATTGAAGCAATTATGTCCCTGCTCTCAAGCATAGACCTAATCCATCTAAAATCAGCCTGTTCAAAATCTTTTTGCCTAAGAGAGCCGTCTATTGAATCATAATTTGTATTATCAAATGCGCCATCAATGTCAAGAAAGGCACACACCGCAATTTTCCCCGACCCATGAGCCCACTCAATCTTTGTAACGAGATGTGAAGAGCATACTCAGTCGATTTACCATTAGCGTATGCAAAGCAATATCATGCAAGGGTATTAATATGCAGATCAATTAGTCGCTCCATCGTTTTCAGTAAAAAAGGTGTTAAGCTAATTGGTCTGTATAATTTGGACAAGTTTTTTGACCTGTTGTCCGTTTTAGATATAAATACAACGTTAACCTTCCTCCACAGCAGGGTGGTGTCTCCGAAGACAAAACTAGCCCTAAATATGGCAGCAAAAGTACAGAGCAGTGCATCACTGCACCCTTGCAAGAGTGCTGGAGAGACCATTCATACAAGGAGCCTTAAAAAGCTGAGAAGGGGAAATAGCTCGCTTTATCGTATCCGGATTGAAAATGACTTTTGACAATTTAAACGTTTCTCTGTACATAACAGGGGGCCCATTCGTCGAGTCGTCATCACTTTGAACCATAAGAATCGAGTCAGGGAAATGAACACTAGGTAAAAAAGTGTCTCTCTTCGGTTCTTGGTATATGTACCATCAGTCTTCTTTAGAAGACCTATTTCGATAACGTGAGAGCAGGAGAGAGCCTTATGCAATCTCGTTGCTATTGGAGTGTTCTGGATATCTTCACAGAATTTCCGCCAGGATTCCTTTTTGGATCTCCTTATGTTTTGTAATCGGTTAGATACCTTCTTTACTCTTCCAAGTTACCTGACCGCTTTGAGCGATTAAAAAGCTTTCTAACTTTCCTGCGCATGTCATCAAGAAGATCACTGCTGGTACTTTCATGATATGAGGATGTAACGACCTGATTAAGTTGATCTGCTCCTCTAGTTCCTCCACAGAGGTAATATCAGATGAGCCCTCGAGGCAATTATTTCCTTAAACGCAGGTCCCCTGGAAAATCTAACTTTATGTAACTATGATCCGACAGTGAGACCTCGTCAGAGACCCTCCAATTCAATATATAGTTTGAAATGAATGAGCGAAAAAGAGTGAGATCTAATATCTCTTCGCTAATGGCATTTATAAAAGTTGGCTCTGAGCTACTATTTAAAATCTCTATACACACACAGCCTAGAAACTCTAAGAGAACCTCAACCCTTCCATTAATGTCACTACTACCCCACACGGTGTGATGAGCATTAGCATCACAACCAATTATAAACTGATAATTATTGTTATGGCAATACCTTACCAGTTCCTTGATTTGGAATAGGTAATTCATCTGCAAAATATGCTGACGCACAGACTTTTCCTAGTCCTTTGTTCCGTTGGGAACTCTATAATGACCGCCACCAAGTCCTTTCGGATGGATTCTGGAATTGGAATATAATTAATATATTTATTTATTAACATTGCTATCCTAGGAACCCAATTTTCTTTATGAAATGTTAACCTACATGGTTCTTGTTGAAGGCCTAGAATTTACCTTCGATAGCCCATGGTTGTTGCACAAGAACCATGTCTGTCCATTTTTCTCTACAAGCATAACTTTTGCACGAGTAAAAAACATGCTGTTTTGTAGCAGCATGTAACTTAGGGCTTATTATAAGATACATATTTTTAGAAAATTAAAAATTTGTTGTTTCTGAAGCAAAATATCGCAAAAAAAACGTAAAATTTTAATAAGCCGTGGAAAAAATAAAAGATTTCAGCTATATTTTTATTATATTTCCGTAAAATGTTACTCAAAATATAATATTATAAATATGCACTCTATAAAATGAAACAATATTATCACACTGTTCTAATAATAATATTAAAAAAAGAAATCTTTCCGTTAAGTATTCTTCTCTACACGCCTTATGTAATATGAAATTCGTTGCATTACAATGTGTAGTGCTGCGTTAGCAAAAGTTTACTTAGTACGTCAATAAAATCAACATAACGAAAAGAAAACACGAATGCTCTGCGAACTACAGCAAAGTTGCTTCAAGCAGATTTCAGATTTCAATTTATTTTCCAATATAATTAATTCTTATACATGGCCTTTCTTAACCTAATTCTTATACTAACGACATTTCCTTACATACTAAGTATTTCTCTAGGACTATTCTAATTATTTCATAAAAATATTAATAGCTTAACTATATAATATTTACATTCATTTATATAACTTACGTCTAATTATTAATATTTTCCCAAAAAAATGGATAAAGGGAGACACTTGTGCGGTTCTTAAAGCTAAATAAAAATAATCATAAAACTAATAATAATAAAAAGAGGGAAAATATTTACAAAAGAAAATTATCATCGTGCAGTATATACAAAACGCTGTAGCCTTCTCTCACAAGGAAAGCTATACATAATCAGCATAGCCTGTCAAAATGTTAAGTATCCGTCAGTTCTGAACTCATAGCAAGGGCTGAGCCCATGTCGAGCCATTAGCTATACGAATGGTCTGTATCCGTCACAAAAAAAATATCCTAAATAGTTTACCCTGTGTATTGAGACAACTGGAGTCACGTTCCTAATTATGCTAGCTATGATGCCGCAGTATCGTTAGCATCCCAAGAAATGCCCGAGACTTTTCCTCATCATTATTGAGCGCACGATACTCCCCTGCAAAGCCCCCTATTTTACCAAGACAATTCAGCAAACCTCCACCGAAAAGCGTCCCTATCTATCATATCAAACTCGCCCATAGCATCCCCAAGGAAGGTCCATCACTCAATGGGGCGGACCGCGAAGATCTCCCTATAGAGTTCATCGTAGGTAAGTTGGATGCCAGAGCCGATGCAAAAGACACACCGGGTTCTAGGCCCCCAATGACAGGCCGGCGCAGCATTCCAGCCTGTCTCCCTGGTGCCCGCCAGGACAGTCCTTAGAGCTAGCCACATGCGCTTCGACGCCACAATTAACGCATCTCACTGGCAAACTAACCGTTCTCACTGCCTGATCACTAACAGGGTCAATAACCAATTTCTCCACATTATTCTCATCCTTGGGGGGAATGTCACAATTGCCCGTACCGTGGGCCGCGCCGCATTTAATGCATCGATATGGCATCCCGCAGTTGCTAGAGACATGGCCGATGCGCTGGCAGTTGTAACACTGCGTAATTGTGTCCTTCTCCTATATCTCCTCATGTTAACACGGCAGCGTAAAATGTATTTCACCACGTAAAATGCTGATATGTTCGAGTCACGTGAAAGTCTCAATAACCATCTATCCCTACCTAGGTCAGTCGGACCAGTGATATTCATCCTGTTCTGAAGTCCACCCAGATAGCTCCTAATACCATCAACACTATACGTACAAGACAATCCCTTCCTAAAAACCGAAAAAGGCGTCTTGGCCTTCGGTGTGTACGTATAGTAGTAGTTGACCCCTTCATCCCTGAGAAAAACGTTGACTTTTTCGAAGTCATCGAGAGTGCAAACCCCTATATTGGTGACATCTTTCCCCATAATCTTAATGTTATAATTACGGTGGCCTAATGCCCTATCAATAATGCTACACATTTCCTTAACATTTATATTATAGGATGTTATAATAGGTACTTTCTTACTCTTTATCTTATCATTATCACCAGATTGACCCGAAGTAGCAGCACTCACTTTCGGCTTCTTACTTTCTGCTTCTTTCATCATATCTACAGCATCTTCATCAATATTAGCATTGCCGTGCGATGCTTTCCCGTTGGCATTATCCGCATCATTATCGCTCATGTCCATGCTAGCTTCGGCGTTAGCTTGGCAACCATCATCAGTTTTAACTTCAGACTCAGTGAGAACTCGAACCTTTCTCTGTGACATAGTTTTCTTCACAAATTTTTCAGCTATCTGTTTCAACCTTACAACTTCCTTCAGTGTAGCATCAAGCTTTCGACTTAACTCATCGATAGTTCTATAAGCAACAGTTAATTGGTTTTTTACGTCGTCAGATTTAACATCGCAGATGACTTGCGGCCTTTTTTGTGCGCCTTTATTTTCGTCATCCGCGTTTTTTGAGACATGCATTTTATTCAGCCTTATCAACACAAAATTGAATATTGCTTTATTTGTTCTTCAGGAATTATTTTTCACTTTTTTAAACACTTCACAAAATCACTGTTTCTCCGAATTAAACACCCGATGTTGTCAGCTCAAAAGCACAAACTGTTCTGTTCCTGTTCTATTCTATTTTTTAGAGTTAGGTCAAGCAGATTCAGATTTCAATTTATTTTCCAATATAATTAATTCTTATACATGGCTTTTCTTAACCTAATTCTTATACTAACAACACTTCCTTACATACTAAGTTTTTCTCTAGGACTATTCTAATTATTTCATAAAGATATTAATAGCTTAACTATATAATATTTACATTCATTAATATAACTTACGTCTAATTATTAATATATTCCCTAAAAAATAGAAAAAAGGGAGGCAGTTAATTCAAGCAAACTTAACTTAAGGGTCTGTGAAATTATGAGAAGCGCATAGTAAGCACCGCTAAACAAGAAAACAGCATAGCATTTATTTTCACACGAGTGTGTCTGTTAAAGGTGATATTTAATTGTGTTCAGAAAACCAAAATAATATGTATTATATATGATTAGAAAGGTAATAATGTCTACTTTTTCAAAATGTTTAAGCAATTCAGAAATTTTTCTCTGAGATAAAGCTTTGAAGCAAGATTTCGAATTTATACCTGTGCAGAAGAAATAATTATGAGGAAGCATATGCCGCCTCAAAAAGAATTTATGAAAATACTCTAAGTTGACGTTGAGCATTCCTAGATCTACATGCAATTAAAGTAATTATCTAATTATTGTAAGAAAATTATAGAAAACTTGAATAGGCCCAATAAATATCAAGATAATGGCAGTCCCATTATACAAACTGGAACTAAACAAAGTACATTATCTATCGTCAATAAATAGGAAAATATATCTGAAATGCATGAGACATTTCTGTGGCAAAAGACATAAGTGCTTAAGTCGATTTAAGCTAATTTTGCATTAACACTGATTTAGTCCTTAAGTATTAACGCAAACTGTTGAAGGTTGCAATCATACTTAAGCTAGGTCGGGTCACTCAAGGAATATGTATATCATATAAGCCTATAAATAAATCTCTTAGCAGTAGCGTCAAAACTTTCGGTAAAGCTACTTTTCTTACTACGACTTAAGCAGTTATTCCTTTTTGCCACAGATTTAAAGAAACACCAAGAGATCTATTCATTCTGCTTATTACAATTAAGGGTGGGAAGGCAAAAACTTGGATTTCCATTATTACATACAGTGAAAAATAAAGTTAATCAAAGTAAAGTTTAAAAAAATAAAGAAAATATACTTAAATTACAC
Organism: Panzeria rudis; assembly: GCA_956483635.1. Classification (NCBI taxonomy): domain Eukaryota; kingdom Metazoa; phylum Arthropoda; class Insecta; order Diptera; family Tachinidae; genus Panzeria; species Panzeria rudis. The sequence continues at coordinate 94,475,131 of OY101449.1, read as the reverse complement.
TTTTTTACATATGTTTATTTTTGGACGGTATAAAGTTGCCAACGCATATAAAGTTTCCAGCACATCCTAATTATCATACAAAATGCATTAGAAACTTTATTGCTTTTGCTTCTAAAGCAGTGTTATATATGTGAAAAGCCATGGACACAGGTGACTGCAGCAGAGGTCCAATTCGTCGCATAGTTGGTGGTGGCTGACCAAAAAAATTCCGGCGGCAGCTGAAATTTGTCTGCAGCCGTTATTTTCCTTACTATCCCTTGAGGGAAAGGAAGCTGTCGCAAGACAGGTCACGTGACTGGTTTCCATAGGACTATCAACTATGAAAAGGTACTTTTCTCTAGATGTTAAGTATATATATTTTTTGCCTAAGAAACCGGTTAAAAACAAGCCCGGTTACGGATGAAGTTGTCGAATTTCGACCACCGGGCGGGATTCTAGTAGTTAAATTATTATACTTTAAACAAATATTTTTGATTAGGGTAAAATATGCTTGCACAGTGAGGGTATTTCGCTACAATTTTTGTTCTACATTTTTATATATTATCTTTACACCGGTCACGACTCAGGAACATTTCTTACCATTCCTACTTTCATCAGTCATAGGACAAATACGTTCAAGACAATTGGTAAAACATTTTCCGTAGGGATGTAATAAATAAAAATTGTATAAAAATTGTAATATTCCATTTACATCACATTAAATAAATTAAAAAATTACCATAACAACCTTGAAAAATTACATTTTCCTGCCTTCGACTTCGCTTTACTTTTGATATTGCTAATTAAGGGGTATAGTGGCAAAGACTGCAATCTCCACTTTTTTCATGAACAGGTGTATCAATGTCATCTGGTTGCGTTTGATGAATACTTTCGACCATTGAAAACATAAATTCAAAATATGTTTTCATCCAATATAAATCCATTGTCAAAAATTACTTATTGAATCAAAGACAGCAATATCCATTGGAGATAGTCGCTTTTGCTTCAACAACTAAGATTTGTACTCTGTTCAGTTATGTATTTTTAATTGAGACAATTTAACTTTAATTGAGCTATTAAATTAAGTGTTCACACATAGTAAATTAAGCTTACTCAAATAGCAATTGACTTGCCAATGGTGTAATAAGTATACAGGAGGCCGCATAAGGGCAACGAATACAACAATAAAAAAAAAGAAGTAGATAATGTTTGTCAAAAAATACACGTATTTGACGTAGATTGTACACAAAGTTACCAGAGCAAGAAATAATCATCTGACGTTATACTTCCATCTATATACTTGTTAAACCAAGTTTTTGCTTCTCACTGAACATACTTCGCAGTAAACATACTTGTCACAAAAGGTTGCATTCGAACTTTACTCAATTTATGAAACAATTAAGTACTAATTGTTCAATTTATTAGTTGAAGCCTTGAATGGTAAATTGAGCCCAATTAAGGCCTTAGTTGCGTAAATTTCCTAAATTGCGAAATTAGGGCGTATGTCTGAACAGGGTACTACTGTACTTTAAAACTTAGTCCGACTCTGAGCAAATTTGTTTAGCAAATGTTTAATAATAGATGTAAGTGCTAGCAAAACAATAAATGGAAATCCACACAAGGAAAAGGATTTAGATAAAATAAGAAACTAGAAATACACGTTTTATATACAATTTCAGGACATTAATATTCTTCAAAATAATCTTCCTAGCACTTATGAGTACTATAAAATCCGGATTAAGGTCATTACAAAGATATTTCATGAGAAAAATAAGCCAACTATGTAAATATACTCACCGATTGTAGCAAACACAGCAATCTCTAAATTTCTTGTGGTATTTGCTCATAAACCACTCTAAGAATATCGTTCAAGCTTATTTTATATATTCGCAAATTTCCATTCTCTTGAACAGAAAAAGGAACAGTCATTAGATATGTGTATCTTTAGAGGTTTTTGCTATTTATTACAGAAACTATAAAGGTGGAGATAGCAGTGTTTGCTAATATATCACTCAATTATTCGCTATTGATTTGTTAGCGAAACAATCAAGTCGAAAGATTTTCTCCCACAAACTGAGCGCCTAGTTAGCTCTAGCAGCTCTTTCGCTTTCCGACTTCGATAGACGATTTCGAGTGCACGGCCCGAGAAATGTTTACGCAATATTTGAATGCGATGTTATTGTCTAATGTTTTGGTTAGCTGGGTTGAAAAAATTTTAATAACATTTTTCCCAAAATGTAATTTTTTCCTTGACTTTTTTTAGTAAAATATAAGAAACAATTGTTGCTTTTCATTCTTGTCATCATAACTTACAGGGACTCCTAATTTTTAGATAACAAGATTTAGCCAAACTGTAAAGCTGAACAACTTTTGCGGACATATTAACAGAATCTGAACATGTTTAGTGGAGTATCCAGTTATTTGACTTTTGAAAATATATATGTTGGTATGTGTATGTGTTGATCAGATAAAAATTCACTGAACTACAAGAATTTATATCTGCAAAAAATTTTATTATACCCTTTTTTTGAAAATTCACCATTTTGAAATTCTTCATTAGAGCAAAGAAAATACAAAATTTTTGTTTTGACCCATATCTTAAATAAAATTTTGTTGCCAACGTACAAAAAGTAAAATTGTTGACATCGGGCAAATCGTAAAAAAAGTTACAACAGATTTAGTGAAAACATCTGAACTGGAATTTTAATATAAATAAATTGTGTATGCATTATGAGTATAAGAAAAATGCCATTGGGGCAAAATTAAATATTTTGGAAATATATCAACCATTTCTAACTCTATAGTTCGATCAGCTTAAAATTATACACGGAGTTATCAGATGAGCGTTCTTATTTGATTTAGGAAGATGAGCTTCCAATATTACTCAGGAGCAGAGATATGAAGTGCAAAGTGTTCCATATTTCGGTCATGTAAAACTTTTTAACGCTTGTCATTTCTATGTTTCTCACTCGATTCCACAATTTTCGTTTGTCCTTATAGACTTTATAAAGTTCTAAAAAAAATGTATACTCATTTTAATATTAAAATTTCCCAATTTTTTAAATCCTTGGTCCAGTATTTTAAGATATCGGATCAATATAACAGTCGATTGTCACAATTGTTTTTTTTGTTAGTTACACCACAAAATTTCGAAGAGTTATAAAAAGGTGATGGAAATATTCTGGTATGTGATGGAAATTGATCAATTCAAATCGGCGCCGATTTCCAAAACAAATTCTGTTGAAAGATGACTTACTTACTTTCTTTATTATTTCGTAGCGAAAAAAAATATTCGAATAAACCATTCTAAACATTAAAAGGAGTAAATTAGTCATCTTTCAGTAGAATTTATTTTTCAAATCGGCGCCGATTTCAAATCTAACGATTTCCATCACATACCACATTCTTTCAGAGTTGAAAAATATAAAATTTTTAATTTGAAGACTTAAAAAGGTTGAATTTATGAAAATGTTTGCCAAAAAAAAGCACCATAATTGTTTTCTCCATAAAATTTTTTTCTTAACCCTTATGTGAATAACAAAAAAAACTGCTTACCTTGTACGAGAAGGTACCCGGGTACCTTCATACAAATCTCATAGAAAACAAAAATTTTTGCAAACAAATTTAAAAAGTAACATATATGAATACAGTTGCATATATCTGGGGATTTCTCTAGTATTGTAGGATTTTACCATAAGCCGTTTCTACATAATGGCGTGATTTACGCCGTCATCAGAAAATAAATTGAAGTATGTGATTCCCCGTTGTAGCAAAAATACATACGTTGGCAAAAGATTTTTTCACTATTCTCATTTTAGTTTAGCAGTGAAGTTTGTTCGGCTGAAAGAAGTATTTATTTTCGTTCTGAAAGTTTTCAATAAATAATAGAACGAGTTCAAATAGCAGAGTCCGTAATAAAAGATTTAGCTCTACAGATATAAATAAGTTATTGTGTGAAAGTGACTCAAGTGAGGAAGATATTATTTGGTCAGATGATGAAGATGAGTACATTCCAGCAGATAACAAAATAGCATTGGAAGACTCAGATGCTGAACCTACAGGGATTATAGAAACAGATGAGGATTCCTACGCTTCAGATGAAACCAACGGGACTGATGAAATAGAAACAAGATATAATTTTTTTGGGAAAGATGGTTCATGTTGGCTACTGGAGCCCCTTCCTCAAACACAGACTCCGAATAAAAACGTTTTAAGACAACGCGACGGAGCAGCCCAAAAATATAAATTATGCACACCAAAACAAATATTTCAAAGTAGTTTGTCAAATGAAGTGTGTGACATTATATTACGAAAAACAAATCGAAAAATGAAAAAAATTTCCTCAACAACAATACACATGGGTAGAAAAACCGTAACCGCTAAAAACAATATTTAAACTAGGGATGTAACGATACGCCGTTTTGCCGATCCGATACCGATACCGATATTTAAAAATAAATATCGCCGATACCGATTCCGATACCGATACGAATATTGAAATTGAGTTCAAGTTTAGATCAACAAAACTCAAGTGCAATTTTTTTATTTACAAAATTACATTGTAAGAGAGAATATTTAAAATTGATTTTAACCCAGTATAAAAAATTGGAACTAATTTTTAAGGAGCTACATTTTCTTTGCTTCCAAAAAATCTATATTAAAAGTATGCAGATAATTAGTAGAAAAGCAAGAAAAAATTTTTAATTCCTTTGTAATTTTAAAAAATATTCGCCATGCTTTTTAAAAAATCGATTTTTCAAAGAACATTTATCAACTAATATTCTTCTAAATAACTTAATAGCTTAATTATTAAAAGTCTTCTGAAAGTTTATATTTATTCACTTAAATTTACATGAAAATAAAGTTTTGAGTTTAAATTCGCATAAAAAAAATTGTGAAAATGGGTAATTTTTTATCCTTTTTCCTTGAGGAAAACCCATTATAGAACACCGAAAAAGAAATTTGTCCTAGCATCGCTTCCCATTCGGTGATTGGTAATCGAAAAACAGAACTTCTTGCAATGGCAAGGATATGTAAAACTAATTAGAAATTATCCAAATTTGCAATACTTCCGGATCGCGAATTCTACATTTTTATGACTTTTTTGGAGTGTCTTTTTTTGCTGGAATAAGATTTAAAAAACAACGACTTGAATTTGAATTCATGGTAAAATTAACAAAAAAGTAAATAATTTTTTTACAAAATAACAGTATAAAATATTATTAATTTTTAAAATTGATATTAATAAGATTTAAAAAATAACGAAGTGAATTTAATTCACGGTAAAATTGAACAAAAATAAATTATTTGTTAAAAAAAACTCTGAAAAAAATTTTAAAAGTATCGTCGTATCGACAGTAAAATATCGCCGATACCGATGTATCGGAAAATCTGAAGTATCGCCGATATATCGGTATCGGTATCGGTATTCGTTACATCCCTAATTTAAACCTTTTGTCTTAGATGAACTAAATGCATTTCTTGGTCTTTTGATATATGCTGGTGTTCATAAGTCAAATAGAGAGCATTTATCTGAGTTGTGGATACCTATTAATTTGCTCTTGCTTCGGGCAGCAATGTCCCTATCCAGGTTCAAATTGTTTTTACGATGCATACGTTTCGATAATGATGAAACCCGTTTATCACGTGCCAAATCTGATAAAGTTGCAGCATTTCGAGATATTTGGGGTATGTTAAATGCTAATTTACGTGAAAGTTACAAGCCCGGCGACTGTATTACTGTAGATGAGCAATTATACGAATATCGTAGATGTACCCGCTTTACGCAGTATATGCCGGCAAAGCCTGAAAAGTACGGTATAAAAATATTTTGGGCTTGCGATGCCTTCAACTCTTACCCTTTGCATGGCCAGTTATACACTGGAAAACCAACAGAAAGTGAGCGTCAGACAAATGTTGGAGAAAGAACGGTTTTAGATTTTGTTAGTCCGGTATAAAAATTCAGGGAGGAATGTTACAACCGACAACTTTTTTACATCTCTTGAACTGGCGAAAGCATTAAGTTCGTGGAATCTCACGCTGGTTGGAACATTAAGAAAAAACAAACGTTTCATACCAGATAATATGCAAGCACATAAAGACAGGTTAGTGTATTATTAGGTTTTTAGTTGACACAGTCTTACTGCATAGAACTTATTCGACTCTGAAATTTTTACTTCAAGTTCAAAATTATATTTCAGACAATTGTTTTCTACAAATTTTGCATTTAGCAAAGAGGCCACTTTGTGTTCGTATGTGCCAAAAAAGAAGAAAGCAGTAATAATGTTGTCAACCATGCATTTTACACCATCTGTAGAAAGCACTTTGACTGCTAAGCCAGAAATTATAGCCTATTACAATATGACTAAAGGAGGTGTCGATAACATGACTAAGTTACACGCAATTTACACCATGATTTTTAAGACATGTCTTTTTTTAATTCTCTTTTAAAGTTGCTACCAAAAACTTTTTGCATTTATACAATGATTTTTCATTTCATGTCTTTTATGTACATTACTCTCAAAATTTGCTTTATGTACTCGTTCATAACAACAAAAACCCTAAAACAATAACATAAGAGAGAGAAAATGCAAATGGAACTAAAGAAATATATGAAAAAAATCTCGAAAACAGAAAACTTGTCTTTTTTTCTACCCCGCTTTCTTCTCTACCCCGCTCACTCTCATACAAAATAAGACGTGATTTAAAGACAAGTGAAAAAATCACCGTATAAATTGCGTGTTATTGTGCGAATATACTTGTAAGCGTCGAAAATGTCGGTGGCCGCTCTCCTTGTTTTTTATCGCTATAGATATAGCAGCATTGGCATCATATAGTATTTATATGGAACATAATGTAAAATTCACTTCCACTGACCGCCGTAGACATTTCTTAAAAGATCTTAGTTTGCAATTGTCTATTGAAAACATAAAGCAGCGAGCAAAAAACTCTAAGGTAATGGCAAAAACTAACACTCGAATAGCAATAGAGATTATAGTTGGAAAAGAGCTTGAAACTAGTGTAAAACCAGATACCTCAAATGTACAAAGAGATAAAAGTGGTCGTGTCGCTCTAGCAGGAAGTTGCGAGATCTGTTCGAAACTTCGTATGAAGCAAAGGAAAACACCTAAAATTTGTAGCAACTGTTCTATACCAATTTGCAGTTCACATTCGGTGAATCGAGTAGTATGCACAAATTGTTTACAGGACGATCAATAAAAATAAATCTATAATCATACAAAGATTTACATACATGTACAACACATCTACATAAATATTAATATGCATGTGTATATTTACAAGTTTTTTTGTAAACTTGCAAATATGTAAATGAACTTCTTTTTTAATTATATTTTTGTAAACATAAAAATGTGTAAATGAATTTTCGTTACTTTTTGCCAATATTATTTATAATAAAAAAGAGAAACAACTTGTGACATGAGAATTTGTTCATAGAAACTCATAAAGGTACCTGGGTACCTTGTAGTACAGTTAAGGGTATTGGAGGAATGTTGGCATGTAACGCCTATCAGAATTTATTTTATTTATTTCAAATCTGTAAAAATGAATACAATATCAAAAGTTAGGAGCTCTCAAGAAGTTTCAAGTACGACGGTTATCAGCTTATACCATAAAAAATTCATTTTAAAACGCAATAGCTATCCGGGTACCTTGTCAGTCACATAAAAGCTAGGGATCATGTAATTATTATAAACACGTCTGAAAGGTATCTTCACAGACATGCTTTTAGAAAGAAAAAAAACTTAATCGAATTTAAAATTTTTGGTAGGCGTGCACCCTTTCGAAATCGACCTATTTTTGAGATTTATTGGAACTTTCTTAAGAACTCTGATGATTCTCAGAAGCAAATTATAGTTTTCTATACCTGCTGAGTATTAATTATGGAAATTCCTGACTAACTGAAAAATTTCATTTGAAAATATTAATAATGAACGATTTTATAGCATTGAGAAAAAAATTTGCATGCACAAAACACCACATAGCACAATTTTTCAATTTGTTTTGCCATAAGTCTTTCATTACAATTTAAATTATTAAAATCTGAATATATTGTTGGAAACTATATATAATTTTGGTAATTTTGATATGCGATATATCTGTCATCCTTTCTTTTTCAAACAAGGAAAAACTCGTACTGATCTAAGGACCAACGAATGAAAATTAAAATTTTGAAGCGTTCACTAAATATTCACTAAATTGTACCTTTCTCATACTTTGTCCGATGTAACCAATTTTACGCCTGCTATATTTGGAACATAATTTCCTTTAACGTGTGGGTAAAAACAAATTTAAAAATTTTATTTTGTCTTAGTGGAGCGACTTAAAATGGTAAATTTTGAAAGAAAGTAGAAAAATAAAATTGTTTCAAATATAAAGACCTGTAACTCATTGAGTTTTGATTCGATCAACAAATTTTGAATATGGGCTGAAAGAGGATAAGCATATCTATGCAGCAGTCGAATTTTGTCGTAATTCAAACAAGCAGGTTTTTAGATTTTTGGAAATAGCTTTACAAACTGCAAAACACACGTTTTTCGCGAATATCTCGAAAGAGCTTCTTGAGAAAAATAAATGAATGTCATATTCGTGTTCAACGACCCAGAATTAGCTTAGAAAACATCTCATTTCTGAGGTGAAGGCAAAAAGTTGAAAATTTGTAAACCAGTGTCAAAGAACGAAACTAGTCAATCACGTCTTTTTTGCCATTATGGCTCGGTATAGGCCTTTTATTTAGAAGGAATTAAATAATAATTATAAAAAGTTTTGATTTAGCATTCTGTTTTTCGTCTGTAGAATGTTTTAACATTTTGTTTTGTTCCACTTAGCATTCTTCGAGATAGCTTTTCCGGCAACACTGGTCAGATTAAATTAATAATGTAAATTTTCATAAAAAGGGGAAAATTTTCACGATATTCCACAAGTTTGCAGAGTTGGCTCTTTAGAAAAAAAGAGACACTAGGAATGGCAAGCAATTCGACAAAAATTACACTTGGCCACTTCTGTCGCATAACGGTTACTCTAGCTCGCACTTTTTTCTTTTAGACCAGAGTAAATGACATTTCTTAATTTTGTAACACTACTACTAAATTTAATAAGTAGGATATGCAGAACAAACTTTTTATTTTTTTATGAATAATAAGCTTTTATTTAACTTCTTTTGAACAAAAGTAATTTTAAAGTTGTATACAAAGTCATCTAGACCAGCTCAAGTTACATTAAGTACTAAAACAGAATTGCATATATCTGCTTCCACGTTCTTTAAACAAATTTATATAATTCTTATTGAAAAGCTAATACTTTACCGGGGGTCTACATTAGCCATGAAGTTGGTATGAACATCATGTCGGACATCGCATATGGCTAATGTAGACCGCTCATGTCCATGTTTCGTCCATGCTCTGCCATCGATGCCCGAACATATGGCTGAGCATCAATGTTCGCCATGAGATTCGCTGTCAACAACAATTTTTAATAGAAAGAAAAGAGACAGAAAGAAATTGTTAAATATTCCATTTCTATTGCACTACCACCAAATACATTGATAAGGCTGAACATGGACATCACCACAACAAAGAAGTTGATGAATTTTTTGCAGTTGCTCTGCCGGCGTCATGTTCATGTCATATTCAAGTCGATGGCTCGTGGAGACGTAGGGTTACGGAAGAAAAGATGCGAGAGTGTTAAAAAGCAATAAGAAAAGCAAAAAAAAAAGATAACGTTGTTAGCACATTCTAATAATTCCATTACTATTTGCAAAGAAAAATCAAACCTCAAAAATTTACTAGCAACCAAATGGCGAAAAATATATGTACAACAAAATGGTTTTATTAAAGGAAACAAAACAGAGACAAAAGATATGAAAAATACTGAATTTGGGTGGTACTAAGAATTCAGTTAAAGTTTATTACCTTAAATTTTATTGTTTTAATTGTTTCCATGCTAGAAATATTAGCTGGACAATTCTTTTAGTATTATCATATGAAATCTTATATGAAAATTAGCCAATTTAAGCATATTCTGAAATTTTATTATTTTGGCTTTTTAGTTCAATACTTGAATAATGTAAATTCAAATTATTTTTGTTAAGATTGGAGTGTTGGAATATTCAAATCAGATTAGCAGAACGGATCAGTACTACTGATTTCGACATTTCGACCGCATTTTCTTTCTCCTGATGCTGTTTTGAACATATTTACTTGTGGGACGGTATCAAAATATTCGAGAAATAAATTGGGCAGATTAATTGTTTGCTCAATCCCACATGTATACGGCACAGTTGTGTGATAAATAAGTCATTATAAAACTTAGACTACTTTTCTGTATATTTGCTACTATTAAGGACTTCTTTATTTTTTGAAAACTTTTAAGCACACATTATTTGCCAATAGTAAGTATCGTTAATCAGTTATAGACAGAAAAAACCCTGTCATAACACAACTCATACGATTGTTACCTAAGGATAGCAACTACTTTGAATTCTGGAACTTTATGTGAGAGAGACCTGTCAGTCTTGCAAGGTGTTCTCATTCGAGGGGGTCAATTGATATAATTAAGATACTCATTGATAGGTTCTAGATCAAAACTTAAGGTACTTTTCCTGTAGTGTATTCCTTAATTCTAGTAAAATTTTTGTACTGTTAAAATATTTTTGATTCGGAAAAGATCAGCTTTACAGTGGGTATTTTATTAAAATGTTTGTTCTATCCCAGCAGAACCTTTTGTCATTTTTGTAATCGATAGTACTTTATTAATGGGCTATGAGTGGTACATATTTATCTTATTACTATGCTTCTTATTAAAACTACTACTTAGTTTTTAATAAAATTTTTACGTATTTTTCTCATTATCTGAAAATAGTTATAATTTGTTATTATGTATTAATAAAATAAACAGACAACCACTTTTTTAAGTCAACATGTGTTTGTATATGAAAACTAATTTTTATCGCTTAAACTTATAAGTCAACAATAGCTGAGTGGGTAAAGTTCTTGTCTTAATATATGAACGAGCACATAATGTATAAAATATTTTTTATTTTAATTTTTTTATTTGCCTACTTATTTTTAGCTTCAAGCAAGATACATAATAACTGGTAGATTATTGTTACAATGTAAATATGTACATATGTAAGGGAAACCTATTATTTTTCGGACTTCTCAAACAAAAATAAGTAGTTATCGAGTCAAATTGTCAGTAGCTACGACTTATATTCTCATATACTTTTTTGCCTACCAGTTTTTTCGGTTATATTTGTATTTGTATTTATTAAATTTTGAATTTCTGATACAACAAGATATAATATCTTATAATTTAAAGGATCAGAATCTGACAAGTTATATCGTTTGTATATCGATTATATCTTCAATAAAATTGAACTAACAATACATAATCAAATCTTAACTCTAAAATTTTAGTTTTTAAGTTCAGCCAATGCCAGACAAAAATATTAGTTTCAGGGTTTGTTCTTTGGTTGTCTATGTCTCTCGTACTCGGCTGATAGAAAGAGTGTTTCTCCTTTCTCAGCCGAGTGTGGCCTCTAAAGTTAATGATGTTTAGGGCTAGGGAATTTGGGTGCAACTCAAGTTTTTTTATGTATCTTGTCACGCGCTTAAAAATCACTGTCTTAACCAGCGGCACACCTAGATCTTTATGAATTCGCGTGTTTCTGACATACCATGAGGCTACTGTAATCGTACGGAGTACTTCATTTAGTCGGCTTTGAATTTTTTCTACATTTGATGCTTAGGCAGTGGCCCATAACTGGATACCGTAGGTTCATATTTGTTTTAGAATCGATTTGTATAGAAGCAGCTTACAATCTAGGCTTAGAGTATAGTTCCATCCACTGAGCGAATTTATTTGAGCTGCTTTTAATTTTATTTGAGCCACCTTTGCATTTATGTGGGACTTCACTGTTAGACGACGATCAAGATGAATACCGAGATAATTTACATCAGTGTGTTGAGGTATAGTTTGGTTATTTATTTGTATAGGTGGGCAAGTTTCTCTGCACAATGTAAAAGTAATGTGTATAAATTTTTGTTCGCTAATTTTTATCCGCCATTGTTTTAGCTATTGTTCCAACTGGGGTATATACTCTTGCAGTTTGCGGGAAGCTTCTTGATGGTTTCTGTGAACACTTAGAAAAGCTGTATCATCACCGAATAATGTTATGTGTATGTTACTGCATATATCAGATACAATACTTGACCGAGGATGCTGTCTTGTGGAACTCCGGCTTGAATCGGTTGCGGAGGGGTTAAAAAATTATCTTCTTTAGCAACAAATTTTCGCTCAGCTAAGTACATTTCTAAAAGCTTAAGGATGTTTTCGGGTAGGTTTTGTTTTAGTATATGTATTAAACTTTCGTGCCATACTTTATCAAATGCCTGAGAAACATCGGTGAAGAGCGCAGAACAATATTTCTTTTCTTCGATGGTTTTTCTAACCACGTTCATCAGTCTATGTGTTTGTTCAATCGTGCTATGTTGTCCTCTAAAACCGAACTGGTGGTCTGGAATGCATCCAGTACGATTCAGTACGGCTGTTAGCATGCTCATAAGTAGCTTTTCGAATAGTTTTGACATGTTAGACAATAGGCTTATAAGCCTACAGGATTCCACCTTCGTATGATCTTTGCCTGGCTTAGGTGTCATGGTAATCAGCGAAACCTTCCATTCTGGAGGATAGCATTTGAGGCGCAAAATATTGTTAAAAATAAATAGAATTATCCGTTTTGCAGTATAGGGTAGCATTTTATCGCTTATTTTATCAGCGCCTGGAGCTTTTTTCAAATTTAAGCCCGCAATGCAGTGTTCAATCTTATGAATATTGATCCTCAAGGTAACATCTGGTATACCGAGGAGTTCTGCCAATTCAACTATAGTATCAGACGTATTTGGAGTAAATACTTTCTTCAAGTAGTTTACAAACAGAGTACTTTTTCAGCATCAGCTCTTCCCCAGTCTCCATTCAAAGCTCGCAATGGAGGCTTATATATCAGTGGTCTTTTGATGCTTCGGGCTGCTCTCCATAGCGAATAGTCTGTTGGAGGTGTTGCGTCGAGCCCATTCAGAAATTGTTGAAGAGAAGCGGTTTTTTTCCTACCAGTAAGCAAAATTTTTGCTGGGTATTTAAACGATGCGTTTTCTCTTTTCACTGCTTACGCCTCACAACAATTACGTTGAAGATAATTGGTACAAGTTTCCCGCAAGGATATTTCGAATAATTTTCAATATTACCATTTCTTAAGAACATTTCAAGTTTTTTCCGATTTGCCAAGTTTTTCTGAATTTTGGTTATCTGTTGAACTTTAGTGATTTTGTTTTTCTTCGAACTATCTTTCTAATTTAAAATCTTAGTGATAAGAGCATCTCATTGTAATTCAAGTACAGTAATTTTGATTTTGCTGCACAATCAACATTGCACGATTTGTTGGGCAGATAAGTCAAAAATGCTGTTATCTTAAATGTATTTATCTGCCTTAATGTGCAACTAAAGCAAAGCGTTACTTTCAAAAAAGGTACCGATAATAATACAAGTGGAAATTCTGAAAACTTTGCTGAAAAGCCTCAGAGAGTTCTGAAAAATTTTCTGGGGATATTTTATAAGATTTTTCGACATGGTTAAACTATATCGGAAAAAATTATGGCAAAACATCGATTTTTCTGTTACTTTGTACGTCCTGTCGTATTAATGTCACAGAAAAGACGGAGATAAAATTAAACATTTATTAGAAATGTCATATAAAATTCACACATCGAATCAAAGATTTTTAAAACTTCAGTGCTTCTTTATGCGCCATGTTGTTTGCTGCTGCTCATTTCAGCTAATCCCCTCAAATCCCCGCAGTACCTTAAAAGCAAAATCATATTATGTCAAAGGAAAAACGCATACATTTATTTATTTAATTAAATTCATTTAAATTGAATATTTTTAAAATTAATTTTGTTTTTATATGCTTTGAGTTCTAAATATCCACGTACACATGTACATATGTAAATATATAAAAAACACACAAGAATAAAACAATTGCATATGCCTCAATGTATATCACTTCAAATATTTCAGAATCAAAATCTTCTGAATAATCAATTAATGCAATTTTGTTGTACATGTTGTTTGTATCAAGAAACTTTTGCGTTTTAGAAAACTTAAAAGAAGGAGGTTATCTATCAATCAATTTGTGTGTATGTCTTTTTTTTACTTTGTTATGTTTGTACACGCATAACTCCGTAATTTTTTAACCGATTTTCAAAATTGAAAGGGCTTGCTTGCAGATTGGTCCCATAAATTTTTTTCGAAAATCGGGGGGGGGGAAATTTTTTCCTCAAAAATATTAATTATCGCATAACTTCTCCATTTATGAACCGATTTTCAGAAATATTTTATTGTTTAAAAGGCCTTTCTTGCAGGTTGGTCCCACAAATATTGATTATCGCATAACTCCTTTATTTAAGGACTGATTTTCAAAATTTTTTGTTCGGAAGGCTTTGCTTGCAGTTTTGTCCCACAATTTTTCTTTCGTAACTTTTTTTTTTGAAACCCCGCCATTTCTGGACCGGTTTTCAAAATTCTTTTCATGTTTGAAAAGCTTTGCTTGCAGTTTCGCCCCATATTTTTTCGAAAATCGGAAAGTCGGTTTTTTGCCAGAATTATTTAAATTGTTTTTGTACAAAGCGCTTCGAAGATATTTTTGTGTTTGACTGATTCACTATGCCTCTTAAGGCCTTTTTTCCTATGATATTAAAAAGACGCACCAGCCTCCTTATTGTGGTTGGCGTTTTTCGACTTCAATTTCGAGATTGTGTACTAGTTTTAAACAAAAATTGCGTTTTAACTTTAATCTATTAGAAAATGTCAGAGTTGAATTCGTAAAACAAAAAAACACAAGAAGGACCCAGAACATATTTGCTGGGTCACTGGCATTTTGAAATAATTTTACAGCAGATATAGATTTCAAATCCCAAAAAAACCCGAGCGAGAAAAGTGATTTTCCTCAAAAAATCCACTGGGAATTTTTACAAAATTTGTATCCACAATCACAAAAAATATCCCCTATTTGGGGACAAATCCCCAAAACTGGGAACGCTGTCTGTTACAACGTATTAAAGGAAATTAAATTGCCTTTCGATATTAATCGGATAACAATTCAGAAAATGTGCCCAAACGTCATACTATAAAATTGCCGACTATTCTGCCAAATGTCTAAGGGAATTTTAGATAACTTGTTTGATTGTCTGGTAAGGTTTCAGATTTTTCCGACGTCAGACATGTCGACAAAATATGTTAATTTTCATTATTAAGAAAAGGTGGCCACTACATTTTTTTTTAACGTGTGCAATTAAAAAATGTTTTTGAAGAAAAATTACAGAAAAATCATATTTTGTGCAGTTAAGTCAAAGTGCAGCTAACATTGATATTTTGTATTCAAATAATTTTTAAATGCCTAAAATTTGAAGCATTTATCTGAAAAGTGCAGGTACAGAAAGTGCACTTAAAAAATGAACTTTTATGTTATTTTAAAGAATAGTGACACAAATTAATAATTTTTCAGTTAAGTAAAAAGTGCGCTTAAACAAAAAGCTGGTAAATCAAAACTACTGTAATAGCAAATAAACATAACAGTCCCATGAGATAAATGTTTTGCTCTATATTTGCCATCCACGATTACAAGAGTTTGTATCTTATCGAGATAAAATCTTCAGTTATGAATAATCTAACTACAATATAGCACAGCTTTTGGATGGTCTGTAGAGCTCATCTTAACATTATTTATTATAATATAATGGATAAGTTAGTTTTATAACATATTGAGTTGGCACCACTGTTTGCCGCCAACTTAGATTTCTTCTTTTTCGCACCCCGTTGTGGTGTTGAAATACCCAACTCGATTACGTAGAGTGCTTTAAGTCAACACCATTCAATATCTGTAGGTGGTAGGTATTATTAAAAAAAAGGTTTTGTACTTCTTCCTTTATGAGCTCTTATTTTGTTGTTCTGCTACTTGATTTTTTTAGTCGCAAAAACATGCTTTACTTGTGCTTTACTTGAGTCGTTTTGCCATTCTCATTTGCATTTATACATCTATATTATTGCCGTTAAGCTTATTTGTATATTTGTATACACGTTAAGATGACAAGTGGTTTGTATTTAGTGTTACCATATTGTTACATATTTTATATAAAGAGTTACCATGTTATATATACTAACCTCCATATTCATAAATGATTAGTAAAGTTAATCTGTGCATTAAAACCGGGTTTCGCATACAAAATTCGTACAGTAAACCAACATTAACATTCATAAATTTTATATTGTATAAATGTATATTAATATATAATATCTTCTTCCTTAAGCTTATTAACTAGTATAAAATATAAAATACTGAAATTTTCAAACTAGTTTACGTAACCAAAGAAGACTGACATATTATTCCAATAAACTAAAAAAATACCCTTAATTTTCTT
Source organism: Panzeria rudis (assembly GCA_956483635.1). NCBI lineage: Eukaryota > Metazoa > Arthropoda > Insecta > Diptera > Tachinidae > Panzeria > Panzeria rudis. The sequence continues at coordinate 94,458,662 of OY101449.1, read as the reverse complement.
TAACTATTTTTACTTAAATTGAGTACATTTTCTTCACTTAAAAACGACATATACTAAAATTAGGTAATAATATTACTTCAAAAAGGTTTCTAAGTTTAAGTAAATTTTTATTAGAAACTAATAAAAATTACTTGATATGAGTAAAAAAGCAATAGTTCATATCTTTAAAAATATATCAAAAAGCTACGAAAAAAATTTCTTAGATTTAAGGATGTATTTACTGACTTCAAAGAAATATTTACTAAAAATAAGAAAACGGCTTTTAACTTTAAGGATATTGTATCATAAAAACTAGTAAATTTTATTTTAGTTCGAATAAGGTTTAGGAAATTATTTACTTCTGATTATCTAGTAAAATTTGCCTTATTTATAGGAATTAATATACTAAATTAAAGCAAAATTTCCTTAAAAATAGTTCAGATAAATTAAAAAAATTTAATTTCATTCAAAATTGGGATTTGTAAAAATAAATTTAATTTTAGAAAAATATGTACTAGTTTTAAATATCCTTTGAACTAAAATATAGGATTTATTATTTCAGAAATATTATCTAGTTAAATGAAACAATATATTTCAAAATTTACTATTTTTTTATAATTATATACTAAACTTTAGTACTTGATGTACTTAAATTTTTAATTTGAACCAAACTTATTTTTCACTTAAGTGAAAATTTTCTAATTTTGTATTTACAGAAGTATGCTTTGACTTTTAAATTAAAATATTTTCAGTAAAAATATATTTGCTAGTCGTTTAGAAGTAATACGGGTTTTTAATTTTTTTTTATTTCATTAGTATTTAAATTTAGTAAGCGAATCGAGTAAAAAGTGTAAAGTTTTCTTTATTTATGTCAATTTACTGTGTAAGGATATATTTTTAGTAAATAAATGTGCATAATTTAAAAAGTTTCGTCCGTAGCGCGTGTGATAATTAGCATATGTATTTGAAATTGCTGTACGAGTTAAACAAATTGCTCGCTTATACATATGTAAGTATTGTAAATTTTTTTTAGGTTTTATAACAGAGCGGAACATTGATTTTGTTCCTTAACAAAAATATCTGATCCTGATGTATTTTCATCAGCTATTTTTATTTAAACAACTCTAAAATACTTGTATTTCGTAGCGTTTTGTAATCGTTCGAATAAAATTTCATAATTTTTTTCTTGATCGAACAGCCGAATAATTTTAAACTTTTATTCGAGTATTGGAAGGAATAACAAATTTTATTCGAATAATCACAATAAAGCCACGATTTTTAATATACTATCATTAGTTTCAACTTTTTAAAGGCGTTAACAGACATTCCATATTCATTCCTTACATATTATTTGTTAGATTGAATTAAAATAACTTTTCTTTACATATTTTTTCCTTGGACCTTATTATACTTGTCAGATATGTTTGAATCTTCATTTAAACTATCAATTTGTATGTTGTGCAAATTCTACAAGAGTGAAGAAGGTGTTGATGCGTGACATTCCAGCATTATAGCTGTACAAATAAAATCACACTATTAATGCTATTTTTTTGCCAATATTTGTTTTTAATTAAAGTTTTAAACATGAAAATTTATTTATTAAAGTTGGCACTCGGTCTAAGATATAATTTAGTAAAAACATTAGGAATGTAGTTTTTACTGAAGAAATAGAAAAAAATAGAAAACATAGTACCTCTTGTCTGTTAGACGATGTTCAAGGTAGATACTAATTTCAAATGATGGACTATTTCTGCATAATTTTTTGTTTAAGTTACATATACAAATATATGTATGTATATACTTATATATATATATATATATATATATAGATATATATATATATATATATATATATATATATATATATATATATATATATATATATATATATATATATATATATATATATATATATATATATATATATATATATATATATATATATATATATATATATATATATATATATATATATATATATATATATATATATATATATATATATATATATATATATATTTATGCAAAAATTGTATTTAAATCACTAAAAAAATCAGTAAAGCTTTTATGTTCTAGTGAAACAAACCAGAGCTTTAGGACGGAATCAAATGCACAACTTCCACTGACAAATAGCACGTCCCCAATTTGCTACGGACGCGAATTTCGTTAAAGTAATTTTCATACAGAATTTCTATAATATTTATTCGATCGCATATTTTATAAAAACAGAAGTTTTATTATGTATTTCGATTCGATGTAGTTGAAACTTACTGCAAAAATATACTTATATTATTTAAAATTATTATTATAAAACTTCTTAAAAATAAAACTCAATAGAAATTTATTTGTAAATATATATTAATTTTTTGTAATAATAAGGTAAATCAATTTATAATATTGTTTGTTGTCTTAATTTAAAAAAGTACGTCTTTCAGGGTGACCGTTGAAAATTTTTAAAAAGTGGCACAAAAAGGGGATTTTGAGGAAAAAAGTGGCACCAAAAAGGGGATTCTTTCAAAAAAAAAGGGGCAACTTTTTTGAAAAGGGAATAATTGAACCAAATTCTAATATTTAATGAATTTCTAGGGCATATAATGCTTTTGAAATAAAATGAATCAATTTTGATGTTTTTTCGTTCAAAAAACTGACTGCTTTTTATATAAATTTTAGACAAACAATGCAAACAAGCCTTTTTTTGTATAAAATTTATGTGAAAGGCAGTCACATTTTTTTTTAGCAATTTCCATACAATATTTTTTACTCACGTCGCATGTTTGCATATGGAAACAGAACATTAGTAAAGTATATCGAAAAGCAGTTTCGCTGAGTAAAGATTCTGGCATAGCCGGCCTTCGGTCGGCGAAGCCGCTGATTATACTCAGAGGAGAAAATCGTTAAGACCGGCCGAAGGCCGCTTTTCAATATACCAAGAAGAAAAAATACTTAAGCCCGGCCAAAGGCCAGCTACGCAACGAATATTTTGAAGTAAAATAAAATTTCTTAACAATTTTAATTAATTTCCAAATATTTCTTTGAATCGACGATGTCGATTGGACATATTTTAAGCATTGTTGACGCTATTTGCAAATTGTTCTTGATTTTATTTCACTTTTTAAAATGCAATAACGTCAATTGATCTTTTTTTACTTGTCACCGAATGCAGAAGTAAAAAGTGAATAGTCAAAAATATGTATATTTGAATTTGTTTTCATTTTTAAAAGTGTGGACATTATGACACATTTCAAAGTGTCATAATGGTCATAATAATAATGTCATAAAGTCCATGGCACTATTAAAAGTGTCACAATGTCCATGGATGTTATGCCATTTTTAGCAGTGACAATGTATTTGGACATTATGTCACTGGATATTGTGACATGGCACCAAAATTTGCATGAAAATAATTTTAAAAATATTTAAAGCTGCGTGATTTTCATAAAAATTTTTAACAAGACGTTCTTGTTCGTGTTAGTGAATCAGGGTGTTATTTTTAATAATTTTAATACAATAATGAATATCTGTAGATCGAAAATCTTAAACTATTTCAAAATAGTTTCATAAGACTTTACATGATAGACTCAAAAACAAATTTTTGGTCTTGAGATTTTTTTTATAAAAACAGTTTCGTGCCATAAAAAGCTTATATTAAAACAAGAAGCATCATTTCATAAAAAGGGGCAAAAAGGGGCATAATATTACAAAAGGTGGCAGATTTAGCTCATTTTAAAAAAGGGGCACTAAAAGTGGCAAGGCAGTTGAAAAAATGGCAAATTGCCACTTTAGTCGCAAAACGGTCACGCTGACGTCTTTACATAAAATATATAAAAATATACCTATATATTTTAACTTTAAGAAATTTATTATTCGACAAAATGTCATTATTTTATTTTAAATGAAATTTATTTGCTGGTGTTTAAGCATTGTCTATATGCAACATTTCATTGGTGCTTTACCAAATCATCAGTAGACTTCAAACACAATTTTGAACAGTTACAAACCCTTTATCTTATGCACAAACTTTTAAAAACCGTTTGAGAAATTTACAAATAAATGATTTTCAAAAATAAGCATATCAGGTTTGGAACTTATACAAAACCCAGCAAATAATTTTTTATTCGATATGGATCTATTTTATTTTTCTACACCTTTATACAATTAGAAATCCATTGGATAACAAGAAAAGTATTTATAAGGCAAAATGAAGAATAAAATTCAAAGTAAACCTTTGAGAAATTTATTATTCGACATAATGTCATTATTTTATTTTAAATGAAATTTATTTGCTGGTGTTTAAGCATTGTCTATATACAACATTTCATTGGTGCTTTACCAAATCATCAGTAGACTTCAAACACAATTTTGAACAGTTACATGCCCTTTATCTTATGCACAAACTTTTAAAAACCATTTGAGAAATTTACAAATAAATGATTTTCAAAATAAGCATATCAGGTTTGGAACTTATACAAAACCCAGCAAATAATTTTTTATTCGATACGAATCTATTTTATTTTTCTACACCTTTATACAATTAGAAATCCATTGGATAACAAGAAAAGTATTTATAAGGCAAAATGAAAAATAAAATTCAAAGTAAACCTTTTAGAAATTTATTATTCGACATAATGTCATTATTTTATTTTAAATGAAATTTATTTGCTGGTGTTTAAACATTGTCTATATGCAACATTTCATTGGTGCTTTACCAAATTGTCAGTAGACTTCTGTTGTGTTTAATGAAACAACATAAGAACTTTTATTTTATTAATTAAATTCATTTATTAAATTCATCACTTAATAAGAATAATATATATGTATATATAAAAACCACTTGTTGCTTCGTCCACCGCTAATACTCTTATGCCTTTTATTTAACTCTATCTTGTGTATTGCCATTTGCATTAACAGTGATGCCAACACCTCCCTCATCAGAGAACAAAGTCCTTGAACCTATGGGGTGGTCTCCGGTCTCTAGTCGGTCTTTGACTTGTCGCTGGCATATTTTCTTCGCTTGCTTGTTCGTTATCCACTGGTGGAAGTACTGGCTGTTGTCGAGGCACTTGTTGCTTTATTTCGTCACATAAAATATCTAAAGGCAGTTCTGCATCCGATTTGTCAACTTGCAATTGATTGGGCCGCAATCGCATTTGGTTTGCGTGAGATCTGATAGTCCTATTGGAATAATATAGTAGAACACGGTACATTACCTTGCCTATTCGCTCTGTGACGAAACCAGTTGACCATTTATACTTGTTGTTGTGATATACTTTTACATCAACGGTATATCCGACTAAGATTTGACGAAATTTAGCTCTGTGATATTCGTTGAATTGGCTATTTTGGTTTTGCTGACGGTTATTATATACGTTGTCACGATGAGCACTTTTTGGCTTAAGTAAGTCTAGTGGCGTTCTTATTTTATATCCTAGCATAAGGTCTGCTGGAGACTTTTGCATAGGCGTGCACGGATTTGGTGTACTACGGTAAGTAGACAAGAACACTTGAAGTGCGTCCTGTAAGCCTCCTTCCCCTTGATTTTTCTGCAGCGATCGTTTAAGCGTATCTACGAACCTTTCGGCCTGGCCATTTGACTGTGGATGATACGGGGCCGTCCGAACGTGGTCAACTGCATTCTGTTGGCAAAACATCTTGAATTCGGCTGAAGCGAATTTGGTGCCGTTGTCCGATACTAAGGTTTGTGGAAGACCAAATCTAGCGAAAACGGTTTCTAGCAATTGAATTGTTTTGCCTGCGGTTGTTGATGTTGTTGCAATAATTTCTGGCCATTTTGAATAGGCGTCTATAACCACAAGGAAATATGTGCTTTCAATTGGTCCAGCGTAGTCAATATGAACGCGTTCCCACGGACCGTGTGGTGTTTTCCACGACTCGAGTAGTGCTTTAGAGGGTGATTTGGCAACACTGGCGCATTTGTCACAATTTTTAACTAAGTCCTCGATCTGCGTATCCATACCAGTCCAAAAAACATAGCCTCTTGCGATTGTCTTCATTCGTTGCATCCCTTGATGCCCCTTGTGCAGCTGTTGCAGTATACGGTTTCTGTACTTGTGTGGTATGACTAGGCGTTCTCCGTACATTAAACAATCGTTTAAGACGTAAAGACCATCTCTGTGCTTATAGAAACTGCGGGCGTCGGAATCAACGATTTGTGCTGCTGCGGGCCAGCCGCCTTGAACATGTTGTATAATTTTTTGCAACAACTCTGATTGTTGTGTGGCTTTCTGAACCATACTGTGTGTTACTGGCAGTTTGCGCAGGATATCGTCTTGAATTCTAATAATATCGTTTTCTGCATGAATTGAAGCTATTACAAATTCTTCGTCTGGTTTGACGTGCTCATTAATCAATATTGAAATCGTGCATTTTAAGAGTGAGTGCCCATCTCTGCAATCGATTCGCTGTATACACTGGAATACCTTTCTTGGAGCCAAAAATCGATAACAGCGGCTTGTGATCGGTTTGCAGGGTGAATCTGCGGCCAAAAATGTACTTATGGAATTTGGTAACCGCGAACACTAAGGCAAGGGCTTCTTTTTCTATCTGGCTGTAGCCCTGTTCTGCTTTCGTTAAAGATCTTGAAGCATGACTCATGGCTTTCATGGAGCTGTCGTCGTATCTGTGGTATATGCATGCTCCAATGCCTGCATTGGATGCATCAGCGGCTACGACGATGTCCACATCTGGGTCAAAATGCGTGAGAAGAAGACCAGACTTGAGGATCTCCTTGAGTTTGTTAAAAGATCGTTGACACTCTGCCGTCCAGTTCCATGCAGCATTTTTACATAGAAGTGCATCCAACGGTCGGCGCAGCTCATGAATTTTCCTGACATACTTGCCGTAATAATTTATAGCCCCAAGATATGACTGTAGGGTTGCCAGATCAGATGGTGGTGGCATGTTTGTTATTGCCTCAATTTTGCCAGGGTCTGGGTGAAGACCATCTTTGTCAATGATCTGGCCAAGATATTGTACGGACCGCATGCCAAACTTACATTTTTCAATTTTAAGAGTAAATCCAAAATCCTCGATTCTCTCGAGAACGCGCGTTAGATTTGAATCGTGATTCGCTTCGCTAGTGCCTGAGACGATGATGTCATCCATGTATGCGGCGACACCATCTATATCATCGACCATGATTGACATAATCTGTTCAAATGCTCCAGGAGCTGATTTTATGCCTGGTGGTAGACGATTGAATGTAAAGAGCCCACGATGTGTATTGATGGTGAGTATTTTAAGCGAATCTTCTTCGATTTCGACTTGTAAAAAGGCATCGGAAAGGTCAATATGGCTGAAAATCTTATCCTTTCCGATTTTTGCAAAAATTGCTTCTGGCAGTGGCAGCGGGAATTGATTTGGTTGGAGCGCCTCATTTAATCCTGTTGAGTAATCTGCACAAATCCGAACGTTTCCCTCCTTCTTTTTGATAACGACGATGGGTGCCGCCCAGTCGGAATATTCAACGGGTGAAATAATTCCTAAATTTTGCAATCTCTGCAATTCTTCATCTACCAGTGGTAAAACTGCATAAGCGACTGGTCGTTTTGGTTTGAAGACGGGTTTCGCGCCCTGTTTTAGATGAAGTTTAACTTTCGTCTTTGTACACAGCCCCAAATTTCCTTTAAACAATTCGTGGAACCGTGATACGGCTGGTTGTGTTGATCTGTAATCTTGTGTGATGTGATTACAAACTTCCCGTAGGGGAACGTTCCATAGATTAAATTTTTCTATGAAATCTATACCCAAAAGATTTATGTCATCAGCCACATAACATATTCCACTTTTAGTAACATTATTTAAACAAATGTCGCAGTTAAATTGCCCATTCATCTTAAGACGACGTTTATCTGCATTGTGTGCCGTGGATGATAGTTTTGACAATACCGGCTTGCCAATATGCTCCCACATCGACTTTAATATGATTGTAATGTCTGAACCGCAGTCGATCTGTAGAGTAACATATACGCCGTTTATTTGCACTGTAATGAATTTGCGCTTTGTTTGCATGCCGCCTACCCTATTAACACAAATTTCTTTGACAAAAGCTTTATCACGGTTTGATTTATTAAAGGTACTTATTTTGCTTGGCTGTTTGGTTGGGAAACAGCCACAATATCCTTCCTTGTGCCCAACCCGTGTGCATTGCTTATATTTGTGACTTCTGTATTGACAGTCTTTCATGTAGTGCATTCCGCCACATGCCCAGCATGGTGTGTGTGGTGCAATAGATGTGAGTTTGTTGGGAACTTTTTTGCTCGCGCCTGTTTTACAGAGTTGACAGCTACCTTCGATCCGCTCGCTTTTTCAATTAAATTTGCATCTGACTTTAAATTTATGACCATTTGACATTCGGCTATAAGTTTATCAATTCCCTTGAGTGTGCCGTCATTTAATTTAGACAAAAGACGTGTGCGGATTTCTTTATCACGCGATGACCTCAACCCAAGTATAAAAATCAAGCTCTTGAATTCATCTGATGATATTTTTGACAGTTCGAAACTTTCACAGAGTTTGTTGACTTTGCTACCGTATGTAGTGAAATCTTCCAGGTCACTTTTCTCCAGCTGGAGGCACTCGTATCGGCGATGAAATAGTGATTTTTTCGGTCCAAACAAATCAGAAAGTTTTTGTACAGTTTCATTGAATGTGAAATCGTTTGTCATCTTTGGCAATATTAAGTAAGAGTACTTCTCGTAATTTGATGTATGAATTTTACGTAAAAGAAGTCTCACTTTAGTGGAGTCGTCAAGATTTTTGCCGTCTTCTTTGAAAAGCTGTTCATACCGTTTGTACCATGACTCAAAGAATACACCTGACTCTGCGTCGTAGCAAAATTCGGTGATCTGAGCTGAGAGATCGAATGCCGTATTTGAGGTTATGTTTTTTCCCTCGTTTCGCTGCAGTATTGCGTGATGATTTTGCAGAAGCCTGGTTAAAGTTTCAAGGCATTTGTCGGTCATGCTGAATGTTTTTGTCACAGATTCTTTCTTGCAACAATTTTCTGAACTTTAGTTTGAAAAGAGACGGTGGACGTATTAAAAAGGTATTTAAAAAGACACGTGGGAATAAATTCACAATTGTGTTGTTTGTGTGTGTGAATTTATTAATTTATAGAATTCGCAAAATCCTCGTCGCCACAATTATGTTGTGTTTAATGAAACAACAGAAGAACTTTTATTTTATTAATTAAATTCATTTATTAAATTCATCACTTATTAAGAATAATATATATGTATATATAAAAACCACTTGTTGCTTCGTCCACCGCTAATACTCTTATGCCTTTTATTTAACTCTTTCTTGTGTCTTGCCATTTGCATTAACAGTGATGCCAACAACTTCAAACACAATTTTGAACAGTTACAAACCCTTTATCTTATGCACAAACTTTTAAAAACCATTTGAGAAATTTACAAATAAATGATTTTCAAAAATAAGCATATCAGGTTTGGAACTTATACAAAACCCAACAAATAATTTTTTATTCGATATGAATCTATTTTATTTTTCTACACCTTTATACAATTAGAAATCCATTAGATAACAAGAAAAGTATTTATAAGGCAAAATGAAAAATAAAATTCAAAGTAAACCTTTAAGAAATTTATTATTCGACATAATGTCATTATTTTATTTTAAATGAAATTTATTTGCTGGTGTTTAAGCATTGTCTGTATGCAACATTTCGTTGGTGCTTTACCAAATCATCAGTAGACTTCAAACACAATTATCAAAATCAAAATTAAGGTAAAATCTTCATTCTGGCATCGCTGTTTACCATTGTAACATACATATTTTGTTTTCGCTGTTTTAACACAACAGCAAAATCAAGTAAAATACTGGATTTAATTAAAAAAATATTAAAAGATAAAATCTTAACCTTAATTGGGAAAAATAGGCAATATTTTTTCTGTATATTTTTAATTTTATCGTCACAAAAGCCAACAACTAACTTACCGTAAAAAACCTAATTGAAACCATTTTTCAAAATGCCTCTTACTTGTGTTACTTCAGTTTTTTATGTACCAAACAATATTTTCTATAAAGCTTTTGTTCTTGGCTTTTGCTTTGTTTATCTTTTTGTTAACATATTTTGCTTCTTAAGGAATAAAATTAAATTAGTGTTAAACATAATTTAAATGTGTGCAGTCATAACGCATTAATAAAATTAAACTTTAAACTTAAAGCCATTTTTTTGTTAGCGTTATCATTATTCGCACAGAAAACAAAAATAAGAAAATAAGGCCAAGTTCCATCCAACAATTTTGGCCGTTAAAAGTACTGAGATCAAAATGAGCATCAAGTTCTTGATAGGTAAAATAGCATATGTAATATGTTATCTAGGCAATGGATTTTTTACTTTGCTAATATGGTAAATCATCATGGGTATTTTTGTCTGTAGCGGCAGTAAAAGTGTCCGATGAAAAAAAAGGCACCCTATTAACCCTGAGTAAAAAGTTTTCGTTTTGAGATATTTATGATTACTTGCTCACTAACTGAAACATAGATAGATCTGAGAATAGACTAGCTAATAAAGAGGAGACAGGGGAAAATTTCTGCATCTCCAAAACTACCAAGCCGCCTTTAATGTAACTTGAAACATAGATCCCCATAGATCTATGCACATGAGCTATTATGCACTTTGCAAACTAGGATTTCTGCCTCGATGAAACTATCCTACCAATTTTGATGAAATTTAAAACATCGATAGATCCGTGTTTAAGAGGCTACATATTTTACAAAACTAAGATCAAGAGGGGCTTGGATAACTTCTGTCTCTCCGAAACTATACAACTAATTTTAATATAACTTCAAGCATAGAAAGATCGCTATTTAGAAGAACACATAGATAGAACACCCTTTAATTTTTATTGTTTTAAATATCGGTGCTAATTGGTGTAGTCTATTCTACGGAGTACACCAATTAACACTAACTTTGAATATTTAAAGTGTCTATATATAAATGTCTGTATATTACAATAGTATTTCAACATGTTTAATTGCTCGCTTAAGAATACCCTTTAATTTTTAGCAGACATATATTTGTTGTTATAGCGGCAAACGTTTTACATATTCTGTGAAAATTTCAGATCCGTAGCTCTCATGGTTCCCGAGAAAACAGCCTGTGACAGACAGACAGACAGACGGACAGCGCGGCGAAAACAATAGGGGTCCTTTACACTTTTGATGTACGCACCCCTAATAAAACAAAAGATTTTTTAGTAATATTCAATTTGATGAAGACTGTGCCGAAATGTTTTTAAAAATTGCACGAAAAATAAAACCAAAGTTAAGAAAAAACATCGAATTTGATACTGTCGATATATTTGGAAAGAAATATCGATATATCGATATACCGAAATTAAAAATATTGGCGATATATCGATATATTTTTAAGAAAATATCGATATTTTTCACATACCTAATTAGAAGGAACGTCACTGCGAACATGTCTGAGTAGTTATAACAGCCATATTTTCCAAAACCAAAATTTTTCACATAAAGCTATTAGTGGCTCTACTGAAGATCCCTTTCCATCAGGATTATCACATATAAATTACCGGGGAGACCTAGCTATAATGCATCGCAAAATTGGAGTAAGTTTGATGTAAGTTTATGATCAAGCTCCAAACATATTTAAAATACCCCTTACACATTTTCTGTAAAGGAATTCAATGAAATAGTAAATATTTTGCCTAGGAACGGACCTACAAACAAATTTGTAAATATAGACAAAAATATCTCAACAATTTCATTGAAAAAAAACGTGTTTTGTTTCAGTGAAGAAATTGCTTAGATCTATAAAACAATTTGCCTAAAAATATTTACAAATTGTAAATAAAATAATTACTAAATCAAACAAAAGAATTTACTGGATTTTCTGAAAAATATCAACAAATATATTTTTATCTGAATTTATAAAACAATTAGTTTAAAAATACTAACAAATATTAAACAAAATAGTTTACTTAATCAAACAAAAAAATTTAATGGATTTTTTTTATATATCAAACAAAATTTTTGTCTGGGTAATCATCATTATCATCCATTAAGCATTTATGAAATTTGACTTTGTTAAACATGTTCCAAGTCTGAATGTTTATCTAAAGACTCTAAAAAATGAATGAGAATTAACGCAACGACATTAACGAATTGATTCACTCAAAAATCGTCAGTAAACAAACTTGGTACAGTTGCATTCCTTTTGCTCGCATTGTTGTTGGTGTTATTTGTGTGTATGGTATCATCTGGGTTGTTTTTGACGACACTGTTTTTCTTGTTGTTTTTGGTGTGTGCGTCCTAAATAAGAGTCAAACAAACAATTCATTGATTATGTAAAGAAAATGAATTTTTTTTTTTTAAACTTTTGTTTGAAAATTGTTTGGTGATAATTTTTTCTGTGTATAATAGAGTAATGAGGGTTTCACAACACGTACAAAACGGAGATCAAATTCAAGGCACAAAAAAGTTTGTTCCACTGTATTATTTTTATTTCATGTTGAATACAGAACCGGTCTGAATATTATTAAATATTTCCTGGTTCAAAATTTTCTCAAAAGGAAACATTTGAATGGCGAAAAAGCAATGTATTTGACATGATCAGCTTATGATCTACTTTATGTAGAAATATTTATTTCTTTTGTTATCATTGTTAAAATATATAAAACACGAAAGAATTTTATTTGTTTTATTTTTGTTTACTAAAATGTCCTAAAAACCGAGTAAATTAAATAATTTTCCGATTAATTCGAATAATTTTTAGCAGTAAAACTTACTCGAATAACTCTAACGAAATAAAAGTGCTACTCAATTGTTCGATTAACTTAAATTAATTTAATTGATTAATCGAACAATGGAAAAGTCGAGTAAATGAGTACCATAGTTGGTGTACAGTTTCAGCTAATGCGCTTACATAACAATATATACAAAAGATGCAATCAATGACTTAATTTCATATGTACTTATATGCAATAAAATTACTTAATTTTTTAAATGGAAGAGCTTCACGAAATCAATGGAATGTTTTATATGAAGCTTTTTGAAACATTCTTCATTAATACCATGAAATCTAAGGGTAATTCGTTATAATTGACAAAATTCATTGATTCAATGTAGAAATTTATAGCTGGTACTAAGATTTTCCTTTCAGAGTAACAAAATTTATTTAAGTTTTGTCCTAATTTAAAAATTACATTTTTGTGCCGGGATTTCTGCTCCACGATGACAAGATTTATTTAAGTTTTGTCCTAATTAAAAAGATGTATTTTTGTGCAAGGGATTTCAGCTCCACGATAAATTCTCGTATTATCTACATTAATGGCGCAAAATATTTTTTAAGAGCATCCACAAGATCTTTATACTGTTTTGTACACGAGGTTTTTCTAACATGGACTTTAAAATGCCATATGTTATGATTTTATTTTGCACTCTTCAGAGATTATAAAAATTATTAACGTTCTATGCCGATTCATTGAAGCAACATGCAAACGGATGAGAGACTCCAACTCCGCCTAAAATGGAATTTAGACTTAAGCTTTCGAAATGCCAATACTCTTGTATTTTTATTTTTATCCCTTCTGCCAGAACAGGCATTAGAAACTTTTTATTTTTTCTGTTGTAAAATAGTTATTAAAAATAAACATTCAACACGAAGAAGCCAATATAAAAATATTCAATGCACTTTTATCCAGATCAAACCATTTTTAGCGATATACGGTGATTACTTTCATAGCTTTAACATAGTTTATAACCTTTTAACTGTTTGTGTCACAGGTCTTACAAAGTGCAAAGCTAATTCTTTTGAAGCACCATTTTTAGTAGTGATTAATATAGTCTTACGCCGTGTTCACACCATGACAGTAACTGACCCCAAACCCGACTAGAAATTTGCATACAAACACATTTGGGATCTGACTGGGATCCCAATTCCGATTTAACGCAGAAATGTACTTGGGACTCGATTGGTTTCCTGTGGGGAGATATCAAAATCTTGCAAAAATTTGCTAAAATCGGGAAAATATCAAACTCTAATATTGAATTAAAATTGCTGAAGCTTGAAGGGTTTGCCACATGAATTCCTAATCGCTCCCCAATATGAGTATTGGGAAAATTTCTAGTCGGGAAGTACTGACATGGCAGCTCATTTCTATGAGAAATTGTTTCATTAATTGCCACTGTTGCACTATCAAGCCCATTTCGATATTGAGACTTTGCTGCCGTGACAGCAACAGTCGGGATTATTGTTATAGTATGACAATACTGTATATACTGTACATACTATGATTTAAGAACAAAATTTTGTCCAAAAATCTACAAGAAATCCGGTGAGAAGAGCTATGATTTTATTTTAACAAATGTTTTTCAATAAAATTATAAAATTTAAAGCTTGTTTAATAACTTAAATCCTTTAGAAATCTCTTTTAAATAGAGCTAAGACTAAAATTTTATAATAAAACTTGCAAGCAAAGAGAAAAGTAATTTCCTTTCAATGATTTACGATCCCATTGATGAGGTATAAATAGAATTGTTAATCATTTTTTTTCAAGAATGGCAAGTATTTCACAACTTATAATAATTCTAAAAACAAAATAAAATAGAAAGTTTAAAACTCATAAATCTTAGAAAACGTGGCAGCAACAAACGCGTTTTTTGTTTATTTCTTTGGCACAGATTCAAAAGCAAACAGGCATCCATAACTAAACGGAAAATTTTCCTTTTAACTCTTTTCTTTTTTTCTTTTTTACCTGAACAAGCAATTATTTTTTGCCATCGACATGAGAGCTTAAGGGAATGCTAAGAAAAAAGAAAAATGTAAAGTACAAAAAGTACTTTGGTTAAAAAAAATATCTCTTTACCAGTACTAAATAGCAATTTTTCATTTTCTTGCAGTTTTACTAGTAAAAAAATTAAATAAAAAAAGCTTTTGCATGTTAAAGCAGATTTTTGTATGTGTGTGTGTAAGTTTTTGCTAAAGCTATGAGTGTATGTGGCTGGAAAATATGTCCTTCATTTATAATTTTCCTTTTGATTTTAAGCTCTCTTCTGTGATGTTGTGAGTGTTATTGAGTAAATAAGTATGTATGTATGTTATGTAAGTATGAGCTGGCTGTAGTCAGTACACTGTAGTGTTAAACTTCACACCCAATACACACTCGAGCTCAATGTTCATTCAATGCAGCAAATTGAATGTTATTTAAAAAAACATGAAAAGAGCAACAACTACAATAATCCTTGTGCAACACTTGAATTTACAATACCGAAAATAGCAACTACCGCTGCGACAACTACGACAGCAGCAACAAACTTTTCCCATCAAAAGTTTTTTTCGGTTAAAGTTGAGAAACCTAAACTGACTGCATAATGCTGTTCAAGTTCATATTTTTTTCTATACGCAAATTTTTTCGCTACTTTTGATTATTTTTTATGGCGCGCCGATGTTTGCCTTGCCAACAGAGGGAACAACAAAACAAGATGTTTTCTAGAAAAACAAAATCCAACAGATTTTTCACAACAAATAGCTGAAAATTAACATGTTATTTGTCATAGCGTAAACATAATTTAAAAAATTAAATGAAGGAAATAAAAATTGCTCCTTTATTACAACGTAGTCATAACTAGGGTTTTATTATTCCTGGACTTTTTTGTTTCCCGAGAGAGGGGGAAATAAAAAAAGATTCCCGGGATCGGGGAATTGAATAACGTAATAATATATTTACAAAAACTTTTAATTTTCGGAATCGATAGGTTCTTATGTGAGCAAACTGAATCATTGAAGCATTCTTTATTTTAAACTGAGTTTTATTTTAAAAGTATTTGACAAACAAAACGGGGCTTGAGTTAAAATAAGTAAAAAGCTTAACACATCGCAAAAACAAAAATATTCAAAATAAATTACGAAAAAAGAACAATATTTTTAACGAAATTTTAAGAAAACTTTGTATTTAAAAACGTGGTTGTCAGAAGACGAAAGTGATCAAAACAGCGATTAAAAGAATGTAAAAGAGCAGTATTAAAATATTAAATTCAGTAATTTACTTTTTGGTATGCAATAAATATTTTCCGTCCTTTGAAAATTTTTATTTTTATATTCTTTGTTGCAAATGGCTTTTTAAAACAATTAATAACGGATTTCAGTGTGTAATGCAAATAGTCTTCCGAAAGTGCAAATGCAAATTTAGTGTATTTTGTTGTTCGATTTCATAAAAAACCTACGATATTTTGCACTTTCGCATGGCAATTTGCATCAAATACTGAACTCCGCTAATGTATTAATTGTTTTATCTCACAATCGGTTTCTTATTCAAGTACGTAACATAATTTTCAGTTGTTGAGAAAAGTCTTTCGCCCTCTACAGAAGTTGACCGGATAGTTAAGAGGGCGTATAAATTATCAATATTTGTTGTCCTTTTTTCATTCTCTTCAAATAATTTCAGCTGTTTTGTTAACAGCAGCGTTTAAAGCTTCCTCTATAGTCTCCTCTTTCATCAACGTTATCTGAAGTAATAACTATTTCCCCATTTTCTTCGACATTAAATGCAAAAAAATGTGCATAAAGATATTTGCTTATCTAATTATCGTGCATTTGACAGTATATTGAAAAACATTGTGGTTTCTTTTAGTAAAAAAATTTGGTTCTTTTAAATAATCAATTAAACACACAATTTTTTTCTCTTCATTCTTCAATCCAAAATAATTTAATATAATGGGTGTTTTTTATTGAGGTATAGAACTTTAAGTTGGCATCACTTTTTTAACTGGCGGCCATTTTGTCAGCTGTCAAGTGATTAATATTTAGTTTGGTTTGCCATTTCATCATGACCATGCAATGCGTCGTGATTTTGGTGTATGGGCCGAAAATGAGATTGATCTCGATGCTGATTTTCATCGCAAAATTTTGTTCAGTGATGAGGCTCATTTTTGGTTGAATGGCTACGTCAACAAGCAAAATTGCCGCATTTGGAGTGAAGAGAATCCACATGAGACCCTTGAGACGCCATTACATCCACAAAAACTTACTGTTTGGTGTGCTCTATGGGCTGGTGGAGTCATTGGGCCATACTTCTTCCGAAATAATGCTGGAGAGTCAGTTACCGTTAATGGAGACCGGTATAGAGCCATGATAACCGACTATTTTGTTCCCGAATTGGATGGCATGAATGTGGATGAGTTGTGGTTCCAACAAGACGGCGCTACATGCCACACAGCGCACGTCACAATCGATTTATTGAAGGAAACATTCGATGAGCGCATAATTTCGCGGAATGGACCTGTCAATTGGCCACCAACATCGTGTGATTTGACACCATTGGATTATTTTCTTTGGGGATATGTGAAGTCGCTCGTCTACGCCAACGAACCAGAAACGTTAGGGGACTTGGAAGCCAACATTCGTGGCGTTATTGCCAACATACGGCCCCATATGCTCGAAAAAGTGGTTGAAAATTGGACCTGTAGAATTGGCTTTATTCGAGCCAGCCGCGGCGGCCACATGCCCGAAATCATATTTAAACATTAATGGCATAAAATTATCCTTCCAATAAAGCCAAATTGATGGACATTAAAACGATTTTCTTGTGTTTTATTTCAATTCGAAGTTCTATACCTCTAAAAAAAACACCCTGTACATATACTTTGAGCCTTCGTTGGTTTCTTTCCCCTTACATAGATATTATTTCATGATGAACGATAACAATTTAAAGAAAAAAGAATTTTTGGATACCAAAATCAATACCTTTTTATGTGTAGAAATGTATTTTTAATCACGGGAGTTTTATCCGGGAATTCCCGGGAATATCCCGGAAAACGAAAATAAGCGATTTTCCCCTGAATTCCCGGGACGGGAAATCCCGGGAAAACCCCTAGTCATAACTCAAATATTTACTGCCATATTCATAAAAATTTATTAAAGTTAATGTACGAATTTTGTGTGGGAAAACCGGTTTTAATGCATGCATTAACTTTACTAATGATTTATGAAAATGGGGATAAACTTTGCAAATCCATTTAAAGGTTTACAAATTTTAGCAGGCCTTAGCTTTTTAGTGGATATAACTTCGTTTCAGATTAAGATATGTTTCCAAAAATCTTTTTACAAATAAAAAAGGTAGTAAGGAACACTTTTGTTTCAGTAACTTAATAATTCTGGCAAAAAACCGACTTCAGTACAAATAGCAATATACTTGATGGCCTTTCATATAAACAATTTTGAAAATCGGTATGCAAATGGAGGAATTGTTCTCTAATAAATATTTTGGATGGAGGCGTGGAAGACTTGCCCCACCGATTGCCCCCCGGTGAGCACGGGTGATACATCTTGGTGGTAACACTAGTCTTGATGTTGTGCTTTCTGGGGATAGGGTAATTGGTTTTGCTGACATTACCTTTGGCTCGCCCCCGGGGAGCACGGGTGATACATCTTGGTGATAACACTAGCCTTGATGTTGTGCTTTCTGGGGATAGGGTAATTGGTTTTTGCTGACATTACCTTTGGCCAATTACCCCTAAAACTTATGTGTCAATACCCAATCTCTGGAGACAGAGCAACGGGCGTGCATATATTTATTTAAGGAAGTAGGCCTGCCTACGCTAGTCAGTAAGGAGGTGAACAGGCACCTATGGTTTACCCCAACACCAAAGTCAATAGCAAGTTAACCTCTAGGGGTTTTCTTTTGAGGCTTTACCAGTAGCATGAACTGGTACCACTGGAACCAGTTGCCCCAGAGATGACCTGCCTTCCAGAGGGTTAAAGAGATGAGGCTCGCCGTTAATGCGAAATCATCTGGGATGATGTCACTGGCGGACTTCGTCTCACCCTCAACAGGAAGGATGATTATGTGGCTGGTTGTTGGCGAGGTCTCCTTCGGGAGCTCACGTGGTGGCTGTGGTTGCTACCAAAATCGCTGGGAGAGTTGTTGGTTAAAAGACTGATGCTTGGCCAGTGCTAGCGGCTGGCGTGGACTTCGGTCCACCAACAGAAAGC
This sequence comes from Panzeria rudis, assembly GCA_956483635.1. Taxonomy (NCBI): domain Eukaryota; kingdom Metazoa; phylum Arthropoda; class Insecta; order Diptera; family Tachinidae; genus Panzeria; species Panzeria rudis. The sequence goes on along the minus strand of OY101449.1, from coordinate 94,439,683 downwards.
CTCTTTGTGCTGTTGCTAAACCAACAGACACTGCATCGGTAGTGCTTTCTGCGCGGGAGGAAGGGGAATATTTTGCATAGCGGCGTCTACACATTGTTATAGATACCTGGCTTGCTTCTGTTTTCCCGGAAAGCTTGTGTGCATCGCGTAAACTGCTGATGTAGGAGAGATTAGATAGCTCAAACACTCGAACAAGATATTTATGCATGGAGGGGTAGGCCATGCGTGAGAAGTTGCTACCTGTGTGTACCTTGCGAGTTACACAGGTGTGCCTTCGGGGTAACTCGGGTGGTGGTGAGCACTCAACTTCACTCTGTGTTTTGAGAACACCTTCGGATTAGGCCGTAATGGCAGGTACCGACGCTAATCACAACACACATCTGCCCCACCGATTTTCTTAGAAAAATTATTTCGATCAAACTCTAAGCAAACCCTTCCAAACAAAAAACAAAAATTTTGGAAGTCGGCCCATAAATAATCATATTTCGGAGGAAGGGGAAATAATGATGATACCAACCTGCAAGGGGGGTTTGCAGCAAATTTACCAAATGATTTTCGAAAAAAAACTATGGAACAAAACTGTAGTCAGACCCTGTCAAACAAAAAAACAACTGTGAAAATCGGTTCACAAATGACAAAGTTATGCATGGGGATTGTGTAAGTTTCCCCTCCCATTTTGGAAAAGAATTGTGCGACCAAACTACTAGCGAAACCTTGCAAAAGCACAGGAATTTTGAAAATCGGTTCACAAATGACATAGTTATGAATTTTTTTTTGGGGGGGAGCGAGCAAATTTTCCCCTCCCATCATCGAAAAGAATTAGTTGGCCAAACTGCTAGCAAACCCTTTCAAAAAAAATATACAATTTTGAAAATCGGCTAAAATATAACAGAGTTATGATTGAAGGGGGCAAATTTCCCCCTCCGACTTTCGACAAAAAAATTTTTGGACCAATTTTTGTCAAACCCTTTCAAACAAAATTAGAATTCTGAAAATCGGTAAAAAAATGACATAGTTATAGATAGGGGGGCGAAGGGGCAGCAAATTTTCTCCTACCGTTTTCAAGAAGAATTATTGGTCCAAACTGCTAGCAAACCTTTTCAAACAAAAAAGAATTTTGAAAATCGGCTTACAAATGACAGAGCTATGGATTTGGGGGAAGGGGCAAATTTCCACCCCTGATTTTCGACAAACAAATTTTGGGACCAATTTTTGTCAAACCCTTTCAAACAAAACGAGAATTTTGAAAATCGGTTCACAAATGACAAAGTTATGCATGGGGGGAACAAATTTCCCCCTCCGATTTTCGACAAAAAATTTTGGGACCAATTCTTGTCAAACCTTTTCAAATAAAACAAGAATTTTGAAAATCGGTTCACAAATGACAGAGTTATGCATGGGGGAGCGAATTTCCCCCCTCCGATTTTCGAAAAATATATATATATGGGAAGAACCTGCAGGCAAACCCTTTCCAACAAAAAAAATTAAAAATCGGTTCACAAATGACAGAGTTATGCGTGTAAAAACTTAAAAAAGTAAAAAAAAACATACACACGAATTGATAACCTCCTTCTTTTTTAAAATCGGTTAAAAATTTTGGTTATTTGAGACATGACTTGAAGATGATGCTAAACTAGGGCTGTCATACGTCATGGTTTTCCAGGATTATCCTGGTTTTAGACAAATTGTCCTGGTGTCCTGGTCCACTCTTAAATTGTCCTGGTTTTTTGATACAGACTAAAGCAGAAAAAAATTTAATTTCTGCTGATTTTTGTTATGAACAGAGGTTCAGCTTTCTGTTATAAAGCTGTTTACATGAAGCAATTTATCAGCATTTCGTCACCTTATTATTGGTTTGACCCATAAACATAGGAAAAAGCATTAAAAAGCAGCAAACCAATAATAGGCTGACGATTTGTTGTCTTGGGCGAGGGCTGCCAAATGATTTTGATCAAAAATCTGCACTTATCGTGGAAAAAATCGGCATTTTCGGCACTTCAATTTTAAAAATCGGCAGAAAATCGGCATAAATAAAGCTAACCATTTTTCGTGGTTTTATTAATTTTTATTAATAAGAAAACAAAACATAAATGCATAGCAAAAGAATAGTTTTACAAGCTTACATATATACCATGGAATATAAATGATTTTCAGAATGAATACATTTCCGAATTTATAATTTTTGCTAAATCGCTTTTAATATGAGTACCAAAACAATTGGTTTCATGAGTTTCAAATAATCTGTAGAATAAAGAATTCCTTCTAAAGTTTAATTTTCAAATGAACATCGAAATTTAGTTTAGTTACCCGCGTACTGAGGAGTGTTCTAGGCTATTAACTGGGAGGTCGCAGGTTTAATTCCTACCAAGACTCAGGTGTTTCTGCAGAAAAGCTCAAAAAGACTTAATCAGTATGTGAGTTTGTTAAATTGACTAAGCTCAATATTTGTCCGATATTTGCTGACAAATGTGGGAGAACCATAATTTTTTTAAAAAGTTCTGCTAAAACTGAAAAAGCCTTTGAGGAATCGTTTCGCTTTATTTTAGAAATTGCTTGCCAAAAATTATATAAATTAATTTCAGTCTTTTTGAATATTTGTTCAAATACAAGAGCTTTCAATCTATAAAATTCTGAAATTGCTAATAATATCAAAAATAGTGGTGATTTTTATCTTCATTATGATATTTGGATTTATTAAACTTGCGGCCGTTTTCACAATGCACGATTAAGAGTTAACATTTACTTTAACGGCAAGTTTTGTACGTCGAACTTGCCGTTAAAGTCGTCGTTAGCTTTTAATCACACATTGTGAAAAGGTCCGTTAGTGATTTACAGTTACCATCAAAACCAAAATTTTCGTATAATAGGAGCATTTACGTCTTTCAACTACTCGATGAAATAAACACAGGTCGCCTCGCCAGCTCATGTGTGTATTTTCGCCACTCGTAATTTTAAATTAATTTTTTATTTGTGCTTATTGTCTTTTATGTATGAATTACATGTTAAGCTTTGTATCTATTGTTTAATTGTTGGACTTCAATTTGAAATATATGGTTGATACATGTATCAAAATAAAAATGTATAGCTATGTATGTATGCATTCATTTGTGATATGTATGTATTATAAATGTCCTGGTCGACGGGTTCAGACTTCTGGCAGGCCTATGTTACACACTACGAACAAAATTTTTGTGGAAATTGTGAGTAGTGTTTCCTGTTAAAAATTCTAAGATATTAGATTTACCCTTTTATTTTTTGTCTTTTACCTTCGTGGCCTTAGCCTATTTTAATGTTAGCTTAGCCTGAAAAAGGATAAATGTTTTTCTGTTTTCTAAATATAAATTTTTAGATCCAGCTGCATCGGATTTGTTCAGTGCCGTTTACTACAATATTAGCCGGAGCACCAACTAAATTGACTGAAAATAGTTAATATGTGACCATTTACACAATATGTCTTTTTTCACCATTCACTACTCCTTATTTTTGGTACCAGTCTCATTTTTTCAAGTCATAGGACGAGTACTTTTGGATCATTTGTCACCAAATTTTCCGCAGGGATAATATAGATTATATATATATATATATATATATATATATATATATATATATATATATATATATATATATATATATATATATATATATATATATATATATATCTATATATATATATATATATATATATATATATATATATATATATATATATATATATATATATATATATATATATATATATATATATATATATATATATATATATATATATATATATATATATATATATATATATATATATATATATATATATATATATATATATATATATATATATATATATATATATATATATATATATATATATATATATAATAGACATTGTAAGGAAACTTTTTTTCAGCTCAATTTCGCTCAATTTTAGCTAGCAGAAATGTATCAATATGATTCAAACTGGTGACAGACTAAGCGACAATGTCCACAAGACGTTCATTTGCTGATATACGAAGAGTTGTGTTTTTTGTTGTAACGAAATTATATAACATTTTAAATTGAACGTTTCAAGACTACCTTGCGGACAATTCTACCAACTAGTTGCCATGAGTAGTTTTTCTTTTACCCATTCTTTGAGTACGGTTTCCGTTAGATTGTCTTAAAAGAAACCGTTATCGACAAATATCGGGAGTGTATCTACACACATATTAATGCATGTATACATAAGTACCCTGCGGAAAATTTGGTGACAAATGATCCAAGTACTCGTCCCATGACTTGAGAAAGTGAGACTGGTACCAAAAATAAGGAGTAGTGAATGGTGAAAAAAGACATATTGTGTAAATGGTCACATGTTAACACTTTTCAGTCAATTTAGTTGGTACTCCGACTAGTATTGTAGTAAATGGCACTGAACAAATTCGATCCACATGGATCTAAGGCCTATCACATAGTATCTATATAATATTAATTGTCTCCCTTCAATGAGACTGCCATGGCACTCAGGAACCTGTTCCGTAACTATATTCAGATATTAACTCCAGCTTAACTGGTATTTATAACATTGAAAAATAAGTTCCCCTGTGGTCGAGTGGGTAGTGTACTAGCCTGTCATGCCGGAGGTTGTTGGTTCGAATACTATAAAAGACACCGCTTAAAAATAAAATACAATTTCTACTTGGATTTGTAACAATAAAAAAATAAATTAATCGAATAAATTAATCGAATTACAGCTGAATTTGGAATAATATTTATATATATAATCTATATTATTCTCCACCGACTAGGACTCCATAAGATAGTTCAGAGACAAGTTACAAGGTGCATACAAAGTATCAATTAACCCCATCCTAGGACATCCCCATGTAAAAGTGGCTGGTCCGCTTCATAGGAAGTGTTAGAACTCGGACTGGTCCCTACCACCTGGGGACCGGTTACGTGACTTGTTTTGTGTCAGTTCCATTTACCGTAGGGTTATTGCAGGTTTGAAGAGATTTGAGTTGAAAATGAATAAGCCAGAAGGAAATTTAAGTGGTTTTTGTAAAAGTATTTAATTTTACTATAATTTTAGTCAGTATTTTTAATGTTACAGTTTGAAAAAGTACTTTTGAAAATGTAGAAGTACTGAAAATAGTACAATAGTACTGAATTTTCCATCACTGAAACGAATCATTTCACACATTCAAAGAAGCGAACAAATATTTATGAAAATTAACAAATACCCTACACAGCAAAAAACACCACAACAAATTTATCTAAATTATGTATTAATTTATATTTTTAAATCATTCAATTTTATTTAGATATTAGATGTTAGATTATAAGGAATGAAACTTGTGGACTATATATGTATAGTCCACAAGCCCGGTTGCCATACAAATTGACAATTTTTTCATAATTATATGCAATGTTAAATATATATGAAAATTGTTAATTAAAATTGAGTTATGAATTTTTAGTCGAACTGTATGCTTTTTATCCAAAGTTATTTAATTAGTTTGGCTTAAGTTCATTTTTAATTTATAAAGCATGTGAATATTGAACATTCAAAGTAATTAATTTTTATTTTTTCTTAATATTATGTAGCATAAAAAGTATATTTTTCGAAGCGAAACAGCTATATTTTTCTCATCTTATATGAATAATGCGTAAGAATATAACCCATTAATACAAGCTTTACTCACAAAAAAATTAAGCTTCTTCTAATTACAAATCTCTATATATTCGATAATAAATATTTCCTTTGTATGCGAACTGCTACTACCATATTTCCATATTGAACATCTTTATCTAAAATTTTCACTTTATTTATCAAATTGTCGATAAAAATTGGAAGACCTTGATTAATGTGTTGTTCAAGATATGCTTACCTTTCCAACCGCCCACTTTTCTAATTACAAATATTTTGTGCTAAACTGTGGGCATTAGAATATAGCCACACAATTTAACATTTCAGTATTCTCACTATTCTATTTCTCTGTATAGAAATAAAAAATAAATCAATCCATCTGTACTTAAATCAAGCCAAAGAGGTGTCAAAAGCACGGTAAACGCGGGTTTTCTTAAATCCAGTACAGAGTACTTGATCCAAGTAAGGATTCCGGGATTGATTCAAGCCAGAAAATCTTTGTTCAACAACTCGGTAGGCTTGATTTAAGGCAAAAATTGGACGGCTTCGGATTAGATACATGATGGACGCAGATTGGATGAATGGTACAAGATTATTTAGTAAATGCCTCCATCAGTCAACAAATTTACCTTTCCAAAATGCTAAAAATCCGAAAAAAATATCAGTCACTTAATGGTAATTTTATGGATATATTAGCTGCTTCTCAGTTCAAATATTTTGGAACCATCTAATATTATTATAGAAACACAGTTTTAGAGAAAGTTCAAAGATTTTGGGATTATCTAGTAAGTGAAACATATCGTCACGTTTATTCTTAAGGTGGAGGTACATACCACGCGTTAGGCGGCAACGCTTTTCTTACTTTTCGAACTTTTAACGCTTTAAGTATGGCAAGTTACACACCACGCTTTTGATGCTCATCTGCTTATACAATTTCAAGCCTTTGCCGGCTATATTTTGTCTTGCCTTTAAGTTGTATTTTTCTTTATATATTTAATGCAGTTTTCTTCCATTTTTTAATAAAAAAATTAATTTCTAATAATTTATTTCCATTAAACAAACATTTTAGCATATGAATCTGGCAGCACTACCTGTCATTTTGTATACGACGAGTGAAAGTAGAAGAATGTTCAACTTTTTGCGAGTTACGCACATCGCAAACTTCGCTTTGTATCTTGCCTTATGGAAACACACTATTTCAACTTGTTTGACAGAAGTCTGTAACGCATTAGCGTATTTAACGCATGCTATGTACCTTCACCTTTAAGCCACGTAAGCGCCATTTTTCGATATTGACTTTTTTGGTTTTTATGGTCGAAAATAACATTTGCCACCCGATTTCATTCTAATGTTGACAACTTTGTATGAAAAAAAGAAGTTAAAGACATTTCGAAAACCTCGTAAGCGCCATACAAAATGACATTTGCATGCAAAATAGAATTCTTTTTATATTTAAAGCTGGAAATGTTTAAGTCTCACCCACCAAATTCTTTGTTTTTGAGATTTAAAAAAATCTGAAAAGTTTCAGGCCAATCGGAGCATTTTTGGTGCGGCGTCAGGCTCTCAAAGTCAGCAACTTGGTAAAAACGATACTTCTCGTCGAGTAACTCAAAAACTACACTCAAAATATTATGTATGTAAATTCAAGTAAAAAAACATTTTGAACAACTAAAATCTCACTTAAAACCCTTTCGCTTACATTTCATTTGATTCAAGAGAGTTTTTCAATTACTTTTTAATGTTAATTTTGTAACTAGCACATTATGTAAAAATAAATAAAAAATATTTTATTCCAACCAATGAAAAAACAAATTACAAAATACTAGAAATGAAAGTTTTATCAATAATTTTCTAATACAAATTTTTAACATACCAAAACAGCACAAACTACTGTCGTCTCTGTAGGTTTGATCAACAAAAAATTAACTACCAAAACAATAAAAACTACTGATTTTCCAGTAATACTGACTGACAAAAAATACCTACCTAAACAGTAAAAAATACTGTTTTCCATCTGTTTTTCCCAAAAAAGTAAAAATAGCTTTTGTTTTTTTGGTAGATTTTATTAGTTTGTTTTTATTTTATTACAACGTAATTCACAAAAATTTTTTGATTAATAAGAGACTTATAAAACAAATTTTTGTATGAAAATTTGTTTTATTAATCTGTTCTGTCATAATTTTTTTTTTTGTGAATTAAGGTATTAGTCTTTAATTAAATTATAGTAGAAAATTAAAAGTTAATCCTGTTAAATAAAGGTAATATAAAATTAAAAGCTAGTTGCGCAAAAATTTTTTAAATAATTCAACAACTTGTTAAAGTATGTAACTACATATAAACAATAGTAAAATAAATTAAACAAGATTGTTATTGGCGGTTGCCCACTATAAATATCCAATTGGATGTATTCACCAATAAATTTTACAGTATACGTTTAGGATTCTACAATAGTTGATCTCGCTATATTCATTCGTGAGGTATTTGTTAAGGGCTTTAGATACGACCAATATGATTAACAGGCATGTATATATCATGAGTGAAAATTCGTTAGTATATGTGACAGCGACGACACTTCATGAAAAATTTTAATGCTTTTGATTTATCGTCAAGCTTACGTACTTTATCATCAAGCATTTTGATCGTGTCTAGTGGCCTTTAGGCCACAGCATCTCTTCAATCTGCAATACAAATGTTTATATATATAAAAATAATTTTTTACTTTTATGTTGAGCATAAAAGTAGTTATAATAATTTTTACTTAAATCGCATTATTCAAATTTTTATTTAGTAAGCTGATTAGAATAACATATTGGCCTTTATTATGATCCACAACTCAACAAAGTGTAGTTGTTAATGTTACAACTCTGCTCAACTATTTTTTTCTATTGTGATTTTTCTATGATTATTTAAGCGGAAATTCGCGAAAAATGGCAGAATTTTAAAACACCAATAATTTTGACTAAAAATAGCTTAAACTGTAAGGAATGCCAAAAATTAGGCAAAAATCGCGAAAATTCATAAAATAAAAACTAAAAAAGTTGCCAACAGCGGCATAATATCAAAGTCTAATAATGTACAAGAATCGCGAAAACTGCAAAGAAGCTGAAAACTTGCAAAAAATCACTCTCATATTTTGATTAGGTACATCAGCATTCTTCGCCCTAACTCGAGAGTGCTATGCCCGATTTTATTCAAAAAAACTCTTAAGACGCATTACAAAATTAACTTCAAGATATTTTGGCATAGTTTCTTGATTTCCTAAACGCTTGCGGAGTCATTCACAAATTAGGATCGAAAAAACCTGTTCTATCATTCTAAATTAACAAGTTTTTTCTTTCTAAAATATCATGAAAATTTTAAAGCTGCAAAAGCTTAACTTTTATTTATTGTTCTTAAGCAAAATAAGCCATATATCAAGTAAATATATGCACAAATATTGATTTTATTAGAACTAAGTGGATACCTGTGCTTAGGAACAATAGTTAAAAGTTAAGGATTTCTAGTTTTAAAATTTTTATGAGTTTTTAGAAAGAACAAATTTGTTAATTAACATTAATAAACTCTTTTTTCGATCCTAATTTGTGAACGGCTCCAAAAGTGTTATGAGAATCAATCAACTTTGTTCACACAGTTTGAAGGTAATTTTGTAGTGCATCTTTTGAAATTTTTTGTTCGAAATCAATCATACCATTCTCGAGTTATGTTGAAATACATATGCTGACGCACATACCTAGTGAAAATATTAGACAGGCCCTTTAAAAAAATCTGAGTCATAGCCAAAGTATTTTTAGCACATTAAACTGCTCTGCAAAAACTTTTTTTGTTGAGCTGTGCTATTATTATAGAAATTATTTACTGGTGGAGTTCAAGTAACATTCGCTAACTGGTTACTTGTTAAATTGGTAAAATACCTCATACATTTAGTTGTCAAAAATTTTTTAAATAAACTTTACAGCAACAAAATATATGGAAAATTTTACCAATTTAATCACTTAATTTTACCACTATAACTTGAAAAATGTTAACTTTACTTAAATATTAAATTTATTTTTGATCATTTTAAGGATGTTGTCTTTTTACTATAAATTTTGCACGCAATTTTGCATAACATAATGCATTTTGTTACATAAACCCTTTTTTGTGAACGTTAATTCGTTGGTCACTTACCTTTGCTTTAAATTTATGCTATTTCTTTGCTGAATGCACCATCTGGAATAATTGATAGTTTCTGAAAAAAAAAATTCGAAACTATTCAAGTATGTGTAATACTACGTACAAATATCACGAAGTATACTTACAAATTTGAAATCGTTGAAAGCTACGTATGTATATAAACTTCCCTGAAAATAAGTGATATTCCATAATATTGTTCAAGTAGTATTTTATGCAAATTTCTTACCAGTTTAAATCACATACATGCACATATTCCTTATATTGTCCAATAAATATGTTGATTTTTTATTTTATTTAAAATTCTGTGACAGCTTTTTCTGTACTTTAATTTTCACTCATTGTTTTCAAAACATAATACATACATAATAACTTAAAATAAATGTATAAGTTAAAAAAAGAGAAAAATGAAAAACTTATTTATAAGTTAGATATTTTAGTTTTGCTTATTACGAATTGAAAATAACTGAAATTTTTGATTGCACGGAAAATCATTATAATATTGTAGTTGTTTTTTTAACAACAGGCGTAAATAGTTAAAATATAAATTTCTTCGTAGGACAACAACATTTTCATTTGAGTTTAACTTTACGGTAAACTTCTGAAATGAACTACAAACAGTTAATGTAAAACTTTTTTGAGTGTATATATCCTAAACAGCACAAATGCTTCTCGAATAAAATGCAGCTTTTTTCTGTATGCGAAAGCTTTATCTCGATATGTAAACATGAACGCCGTACAAAAAGCCGTTTTGAGCTGAAGTTCGTTTTCGGACCCTAAGGGGCTAACAGGTGCCCGTAGAAGGTTAATTTCTAAGAACGACCCCAATTATTTTGATATAATCAACATTTATTTCAAAGGACTCAAAGCGCTATCTGTTCTCCTTAGAGTAGCTCTCATACAAACCGTAAAATGTACGGAGAAACATGAAATTAATCGAATTTGAGCTATTATTTTTTTTCGCAATATAATGAACATGGCATGTTCTACAAATTGAATTTTGAAAATAAATTTCTTTTGTCTCCCCATAACAAAAATTATGTTGGTCTCAATTTAACGTTGCCTTCACTTTACAAAAGCTCCATTGGCATTAAAAAGGAAAATATGAAGATTTGATGAGTTTGAAAAAAGTAATGCCGGAAAATAGTTGACCATTTTTTTGAACAACTCGTTATTAATAATAAATAGTAGCATTTTTTAAGTGTTTTTTAAGTTTAATTGGCTATCGGCCCTTTTCATAATGTACGATTAAAAGTTAACGTAGACTTGAACGCCAAGTTCGAAATACTAAACTTGTCGCTAAAGTCCACGTTAACTCATTGTATAAAGTGCCGTAAGAAAGCTTTTTTTACCAATGGAATGTTCTTTTTTTATATTATATCTTCGGTTTATTTGTTAAATTTTTTGTCAACGTTACAATATTTTGAATTTTTAACTTTAGCTTAAGAGTGAAATAAATAATATGCAATAAGTTTCTTTGTATTCATTTTATATAACATCTTTCGTTACTTTTTTAAGAGAATAACTATTTTCTTTGAAAATATAATAATAAATATTTGTACGTAATTATTATTTGAACTGAAAATGTGTATAAGTCGGAAGTTATTATTATTTGGCTTAAGTTCACAATAATTGAATTAATGTAAATTCAAATTATTTTTAAGAGTTAGAATATCTAATCATACTAGCAGAATCTGATTAGATATTCTAATATTCCACTCTTAAAAATAATTTGAATTTACATTAATTCAATTATTGTGAACTTAAGCCAAATAATAATAACTTCCGACTTATATAATAATAAATGTTAATTTACACACAGAAGTTTATGTTTTTTTAATTTTACAAAACCTCGTAACCGACAAAATTTGCGAATTGCTGTTTGCGCCAAAAACACGTAAGCGACAAATTTGGATACAGTTACTTGTTAGTAATAATTATTTTTTTTAAATGATGCTACACCCTTTAGACAGTCGTAAAGCCATGTTTTGTAAAAAAAAAATTTTGTTACAAAACACATATTTAAAAAGTTATTAAGTTTTTTTTCGTTTTCTGAAAAACGAGTTGTTGGAGAAAGGAGACCATATTATGCCATTAAAGTGGCAGTAAGTAGGTGATATTTTATGTCATAACTTTATTACTGGTGGTTTTTCAGCATTTTGCGTAACATAAGAAAAAAATATTTAAGAAATTTGTGAAACAATGACACTGATTCACAAATTTTCGACTTTTTACCATCACCTCACACAGAAGAAACCAAACTTCATTTTCTGTAAAGGAATTCAATGAAATAGTAAATATTTTGTCTAGGAACGGAACTACAAACAAATTTGTAAATATAGAAAAAAATATGTAAACAATTTCATTGAAAAACAAGTGTTTTTTAGTGAACAGATTGTTTTAATCTATAAAACAATTTGTCTAAAAATATTTACAAATTGAAAACTAAACAATTTACTAAATAAAACAAAAGGATTTACTGGATTTTTTGAAAAATATCAAACAATATTTTTGTCTGAATTTAAACAACAATTAGTCTATAAATACTAAAGAATATTAAACAAGATTGTTAACTTAATCAAACAAAAATATTTACTGGATTTTTTGTAATATATCAAACAAAGTTTTTGTCTGGGTCATTTATCATCTTCATCATCATCCATTATATATTTATGCAACTTCACTTTGTTAAACGTGTTCGAGTCTGAATGTTTATCTAACCACTCTAAAAATTTAATGAGAATTAATGCAACAATATTAACGAATTGATTCACTCGAAAATCTTCAGTAAACAACCTTGGCACAATCGCATTCCTTTTGCTATCATTGTTGTTGTTGTTATTTGTGAGTATGTCATCATCGGGGTTTTCTTACGACACAGGTTTTCTTGTTGTTTTTTGTGTTTCCGTCCTAAATAAGAGTCAAACAAACAATTCATTGATTATGTAAAGAACATTTACTGAAAATAAAATTTATTTTTACGCAAAATTTTGTTTGAAAATTTTTTGATGATAATTTTTTCCGTGTAGGGCCAGCCGAATACGCACACATGAAATTTCTCTGAGAGTTGCTGAGAGAGTACTGGGGTCTAATTGTCCACGTGGTGTATATGTATATGTACTGCCTGTCCTGGGGTACGGAGATAGAAAGGCCTTCATAACAATAGTTTAACCACCCCTTCACACAAAAAAATATATTAAAAATATTTTTTATTAAAATATTTATATTTGTTAGAAAAATTTTTGGTATTTTGGCTAAAATTTTTTTCAAAAATATAATTATTTTAATTGAAAAAATCGGTGGATTTTTTCAAATAAATTTTTGTATTTGAATATACAAATTTATTTCTAGGTCCTGAATTAAACAAAAAATTATTTGAATTTCACAAATACTTGTTCAAATTCCAAAAATAGTTTTGAGTGTATCTCATTTCCCTCCTTAAAATCCTCGCCGCTAACAGCTATCCTCCGGTGCCAGAACATGGCCCGGTTGTAATTCTTAGTCTAGTTTGCGCACGCCGTCACTGCGCGGATGGTCTATACCCTTACTGGCCTACTCGTGGGATCAACATATGGATAACTTAAATAAAAACAAAAATATAAAATAATTTAGAAGAGAAGAAATCCCTTCAGAAGACGACCTTCTTACCTCCAACTAGGAGACATTAGTCGGATGTTGAGCGTAAAAGCCATAGTATACACAAAAAATTATTTTTTGAATTTGAACAAGTATTTGTGAAATTCCAATAATTTTTTGTTTAATTCAGGACCTATAAATAAATTTGTATATTCAAATACCAAAATTTGTTTGAAAAAATCCACCGATTTTTCAATTAAAATAATTATGCTATTAAACAAAATTTTAACCAAAATCACAAACATTTTTTTAACAAATTTAAATATTTTAAAAATGTACATACTCGTATATGGCAAACAATGTCGTCTACTAGAACAAAACGGATAAGAAATTTTCGACATATTGAAAACGTTATTTTTCTTTACAATATAATAACACCTAAATATTTTCGGTTCTATTTTGATTTAAAAATTAAAATTTGTCAACATTACTACAAAAATTAAAATCTAACAAAACTGTTGTTAGAAGCGGACAAAAATATTAATAAGATATAAAAATAATTTCAAACAAGAGGTTGATAAAAAATATTTTTGGTATATTTTTTTTGTGTGTACCCCACTATCTGAACAATAAAAAAACCAAACAAATAACAAATAAAACCCCAACACCGGTGGTCGGGTCCGACAACAAGTCTAAGGGTAAGCCCCAAAAATAGGAGCCAGAAAGAGCTCATGAAAGCCAAATACTCCAAGGTTGTCTTCATTCTAGACAAGACTGCGAAAAATGCTGCAAATGGAGTCACACGTGCGCATGATACCAAGGACAAGCTTAGATACCAGGCAGTGGTAGATGAATGTCATAAGTTTATGGATTCACTAGCTAGTACGTCCGCGGCTGCCAACAGAAAATGAAACCGCTCTCAGACGGAGGACGAAAAATTCCAGAAAAGGAGGAAGGTCCTACAGAAGACGAACAGTCTGATCCCACCCACTCCGTCATCCATAAGGAGGCTCTTTAACGAGGTAGTTAAGGGCCAACTGCTGATGGCTCTGGCAAATAATATAAATGGTCAAATTGTGCCTTTTAGGACTACGTCCTCACCAATAAGAACGAACCGGCACCCCGTTTTGACTCCAGAGAGATTCACCGGAGATACAGGGTAATTAAGTGTTTGGACGCTTTCGCAAAAGACGTTCTCAGCGAAAGTATCGCTAAGATTAGTGAAACTTGGGATGGGTTAAGTCTCAAACTCATCCCTGCTAAGGACATTCCGATAAGACCGCGGGCAAGAATTTGACTACCACAATTAGGCAAATACGGTGGAAAAATGTAAGAGTGTCTGATGCTGCAGAGTCCCAGCATTTCAATGGATGACTGGTCTGTCATCCGCACTGAGGACCACGGCAGTAGTAGTACCTGCCTTATGCTCTCTATAACGAAACCTACAGTAGCAGCGATGTAGAAAGCGGGCTCTAAGCTGTTTTTCGGGGTTAGGGATGCAAAGGTTAAGGTGGTCCACCCAACGTCGTTGAGGCTGTCAACAACCTCTTGGTGGGCATGCACCTCTCGGAACCTGCTCTACAATAGTAAAAATTGCGATGAAAATCGTACAAATAAATCTGAAGCACTCGAGCTGTGCAACAGATAATCTAAAGGTACTCTTAGCTTCAGAGAACCTGTACAAATGCGTAGCAAACTCCGAGGTAAAGATTTCCCGAGGTCCACGTACAACGTACTATATGGTAAAGGTAATGCTTAGCCCAGATCGTATGTAATAGCAAAAAAACATATTAATATTTTTCTTTGCACACAGTTTAGCTCAGAGGACCTCACAGTCGCGAGGGTCGAGCTAACAGATGGCAACAGCTTCCTCTTCGCATCATGCTACGGGGCAGGGTAAGCTCTCCTCTGCTCTGGCTTCTTGTTATTAATGCAATTCTTTTTACACTAGACGCTGCGGGGTCAAGGTTGTGGCTTCCGCGAATGATATGGTATTAATGGTATCAGGGATGATCAAGGACGTGATAAGTGATATTATGCCCAATGCTTTGGGCACACTCTGCAAATGGGTTACAGGTTGTGGTCTAGGAGTGAACCCAAATTAAACTGAACTGGTACTATTTACTACAAAAGCCAAAGCTCAGAACTTTGGACTCCTCCGGCTTCAGAATCTGGTACTATCCCTAGCGGAAAATGCAAAATATCTAGGAGTTATCCTGGACTCTAAACTATCGTGGAAACTAAATGTTGAACACAGATATAGAAAGGCCTCAGTTGCTTACCACTCCTGTCAGAGAATGTTTGGTTCCAAATGGGATCTAAGACCTAACATGCTCAAATGGATATAATTACATAGCAATTGCTCATCCCATATTGAATTACGGATCGGTAGTATGGTGGACCGCCACAAGCAAGACATACATGGTAGACCTACTATACAGAATACAGAGATCTACTTGCATCGGGACTACAGCGGGATTACTTACTAGTCCTTCAGAGGCTCTGCATGCTGTACTAAACGTAGTTCCGATTGACCTTCATGTATTATGTGCATCCTCGAGCAGCGCGGCAAGACTAGCGGCATCTGGGAGGTGGAGCTCAAGGACTTATGGTAATGCCAGAATCTTTTCAATCAATCAATCAATTACCACCGACACTAAGGAAGCCCTCTGGCTATATGATACCTCATCTGGACTTCGATAGCACCTTGAAAGTCCTTATTCCATGCAGACGGGAGTGGAAGAGAGATAACATAGAAAAAGACTTCAACTTCAGGATGTGAACTGATGGATCAAGAATGATCTGCGGTGTAGGCTCCGGAGTGTTCTCGAATGACCTTGGGGTAAGACTCTCCTTCCGACTTCCCAACGAAGCCAGTGTATTTAGGCTGAAATCCTGGCTATAAGGGAGGCGATCATAGTATTAATTGACAGAAGTATTCAGGAGAGAGTCGGCAGCTTCGTCAACAATCAGGCGGCACTTCTGTCCCTAAGGTCACACACTACTTCTTTTACTTTAATTAGCCAGTGCAAGGACATGCTATCCAGATTAGGTGGTCAGGCGGACGTTACCCTCATCTGGGCTCCTGCACATAGTAACTTTCTTCGCAATGAACAGGCGGATGAGCTGGCCAGGGCTGGCTCTGCTATGGACGCCTCCACTGCTGAATAGGTAGCCATGCCGTTTGGCACTACTAGAAACCATATTTTTAAACATTGTCGGCAGAGATCTGAAGACAGGTGGCACAAGTTGAGCACGTGTAAGGTGGCTAGGAAGATGTGGCCTTGCTATAACGATAAGCGCACATCACAGCTAACTAACAGAAACCGTAGGGACATCGCGAGGCTCGTCGCACTAGTGACGGAGCACTAGGCGATCGGCAGACACGCTAGCATCCCTGCAGACAAAGTAACTGGTATGTAGTTGGAACTATACTAGTTGGTGTTTGCTTCAGACTAGTTGCCTATCTATCCTTTTTTCATATATCGAACTATCGATTTTAACATTGGGTTGTCATAGTGGACCAACTAGTTCATTTGTATACAGTTGTATCTTAGTTGGAGTCCTAGTTATTGTAAACTAGTGCTCTTACTAGTTTTTTATTAAGAGTTTTGTAACTCTTCAAAAAACTTTGGCTCAACCGGGGTACGAACACGCATTCTTCATACTTTAAGGCAATTACTTTACCCACTGAGCCACATTCTACTTATTTTTTTAATAGCTAACAATTGGTTTTATATAAAATCGTATACCTGAAAATTTTGTCATTTTTTGACTTGTATCGTTACTAGTCTCGATACAACTCGTAATATGATTGTGCTCTTTTGACTAGTATCGTTACTAGTCTCGATACAACTAGTAATGTGATTGTTCTTTTTTGACCAGTAACGTTACTACTCTTGTTACAACTAGTAATATGACTGTCGTTTCTGGACTACTACCATTACAACTAGTAATATGACTGTTCCAAATAGTTACTAGTTGTAACTTTAGCTGCTGGGATATTACCATAGTCACACTATGCAACTTTGTTGCATGCAATTTTCATTTTAAGTGAGAGTGCTCAAATAGAAATGTATACATTTTGTATTTCTTCTCTGTCTTTCTCACTGAAAAAAAGAAGTTCCATGCAAAAGAGTTGCTTAGTGTATATATGGTATAAATTTAAAAAAGAATAACAGCTTCAAATTGTTTTGCAAAAAATAATGAGCTGTGATGCCGACAAATGCAAATCATCAGAGGACCTTTAATCATCTTTTAATCATATGAATATTTTAGTAAAAAAGTAAAACACTAACTTGGGAAAAACTCCCCTTCAGCGTCATTATAGCGAGAAAAATCTTCTGCAAAGATGTTCCTCGTGGTATTGTACATAAAAAAGCTGAACACATCTTATACGTTATACCAGAGTAGGAAAATAATCTAAACGAAACGTTTGCTTTCGTTTTATCTTGTCTTTTTCAATGTGCAAAACAAAAACAAAACAGTAACAACGACACTACATGTACACTAAGTGAAATGTACGCAGCTAGAAAAGAAAAGAACAAAATTGAAAAGTTTTGAGAAAATACATTTGCAAAAGTTTCCCTATTGATTTGTTCATCATAGTAGAGAATGTGTTAGTGTATTTATGCTAAATACAATGAACCATTCAACGAAATACATTTCTGCTTTTGTTTTATTTGCAATTGTACGATTGAAACAGAATATTAAAGCACGCAGATGAATGAAAAGCCAATTGTTTTGTTTCCATTTTTTGTCATTGTAAAAGTATTTATTTTGGTTTTGCTCATGTACGAAACGATTGAAAATATTTTAAAAGTTTGTGTCTTCGCATGAAACGTTTGCGAAAAATTTTGTTTGTTTGCACGGTCTGCTTTATACGTAAGACTTACAAGATTTTCTATGACGAGTACGAATTGTGCATAAATACGATAATAGCCATTAAACACATTTTTAGTTTTGAATAATTTCTAGCATTCGAGTTAAGTCTGGAGTGGGTCTCTTTAAAGAACTATAGTAGAACTTTATTCCAGAATATATTGGCCCCCTATATCGCCGCTGAAGGGAAGGTTTTTGTCCCTTTTTTAAGAAATGTTCAAAAACACAAATTAAACGAAGAGATACAGGGTTAAAATGTTCCAGAAAATGTGTTTCGTGGTGTAAGACTTACAAGATTTCCTTTGCCGAGTACTAATTGTCAATATGTATGAAGTTAACCCTTAAACAAAGTTGAAGTTTTCAATGGTTTCTACCGTACAAGTTGAGTCTGGAACTTGGTTGTGTTTGAAAACCTGCAGTTAAACTTGATGCCCAAGATCTTTGTGAAACATTTTATACCCTCACTCCTCTTTTTTAGGGGTGATTTTTACGATTTGCTAGGAAAGAGCAAAGAATTACTTATATGTTGGGGAGTTAAAGGGTTAATGTATGGACAAAAATATGTGTCTTAATATTTTTTATAAAGTTGCTGAATGTATCCTATACCTCATATGTAAAGAACACATTATATAAAATTCCGATATTATCTTGCAAAACGCCGACACACCTATATTTTTTTATTGTCTCCATAATCGGTTTATAGAACCCAGTAATTTTGAAAAAATTTCGAAATTGTTATATAGTGTTATTGGAAATCGTTTTAAAATTGATTGTCTAAAGTTTATAAATTGATATCTCGCATTACTATTTGTTATTTTAACTACTTTAATGCTCGATTAAGTAATAATAAATATTACCATGTTGGCAATGCAGTTATGGAATTATCTGAAATTATATGTTTAATTTTTTGAGCGGATGTAGGTCGTCGTACTATTAGTAAAGCTTACAATTGTTTCTTAATAAGTACCCTTTGTTTTTTAACTGTTGCTCAGAAAAATTTAAATTACTTTTGAATTGAACTCAATGTTACCTTTGAGAGTTTCATTAGTAATTAGTATCATATAAAATATCACAAAATTTTGTCTTGCGATCAATCACTCCAAATCTATCTAATGTATCGATTAAAAATGTCAAAATTAGTAAGATATTCTATCAGAGTGTAAAATATATTAAGGCGAAAAATTCCCGGGAATTCTCGCACTGTTTTCCCACTATTTCGGGATTGAAAACTTAGCACAATTCCCGACACTTGCAGTCTCTAATTACTTGGTAAAGGCGTTGGCTTACAAACATGATATGAGTAAAAACTTTTCGGTTCTTGAGACCAACATTATTAAAAAAATTTATAAAATTGAAATAAGTAAGTAAGTGCACGTACATCCAATGCAAGCTCGACCAATTTCTTCCTTAAATCAAACCTTAAGTTTAAGGGTAAATATTGTCTTCTGTACTTGGTTTAAGAAAATACATACTTGACACCGCTATGGCTCAATTTTAGTATGAATGACTTGATTTTTCTTTTGAGTGTAGTTTTATGAGATAGATCACACATCAGTCGGTTTTGTTGCTCTTCATTTTTACAAATAAACTTTTTAAAATAAACATAAGCAAAACCTAATTGCCACTTCAACAGACTATTTGTCTAGCCATTCCTCACTCAGGCTTTACGCCTTATCAGTCATCATCAGTCACATAAATATTTTACTTTAAAACAAAAAATAAACATAGTAATTCATATTGATTTTTTAGTTCAAAATAATAAAAGTTAATAGATAAAAAATTAAGCCCTATATACATTTATGCGGAACAAATTATATTTACGTGTATAACAACAAAAATTTTATTAACAGAGAGTGTTTATTGAATTTTGTTTCCCTACAAAAAGAAACCCTCCAAAAATTAACAATTAAACAGCACAAATTCAATATGATATTTGTGTAGATAATTCACACACATTTTTATTTCATGTTTTATTTATGTAACCTTCGCTAAAAGTAAATGAAGTAGAAAACGTTAATTAAATAGACATTTGTCATTTTAAGATAACAAGCCAGCGTTCTCCGTTTTGGGTATTTTTTCCCAAATAGTGGATTAATTTTTCGATTGCGGATGAAATTTCGTAAAAATCGATTTCAACAAAAAACACTTATGCAGTTTAATATCAACTTAAAAGTGATTTCATTCTCGTATTCAATTTTCACGAAAAAGTTGTATACATAAGATTTGAAATCATATTCAACAGAGCCACCAGACAAGTGGTGATAAGCAACCCAGCAAAAAATATCATGGTTCTGGAAGCAGTAAAAAACTTTCATACCTTCCACAAACGATCTTTTGAAGCACTTCCGAGGATGCTCAAAAGGGAGGCACAAACCTCTCAGTATTCATAACGCTTAAATTACGAAGTTAGCCAGCATCTTACACTTCTTCAACATGAACTCCAAAATAAACAAAATCATATTCAGTAGCATTGTAGCTTTCAACAATATAGATTCTAATAAATTGTCTCACGAATAGTTTCAAATAAGCACTAACACATTTGGAAACTCAAAACCAGCGTTGTCAACTTTTGGATTTCAAAAAGCACTGAAACAAGTAATAAAACGCGTAATTCTTGAAAAAAGCACTAAACTTTAATTTTTTAGTTTTATTTAAACAAATTTTTATATACTTGCCCGTTCTGTAAATCGAGCCGATTTAAAACAAATTAATTTAGATAAATTAAATCCACTAAAAACAAAAATTTTTAAGACTTTTTGTAGTTTTCTGTTTTTTAGAGCTTAATATAGTATAGCTATATGCTTTTTAATAATTATTTATTAAGAAGAGACTGCAACCTTCGAATGACACCAAATTTATTAATGTCCGATCACGCTCTCTAAAGTTATTCAATCTTGAATATGACGATCATTTCTCAAAAATTTGCTGAGATGCCCAAGTTTAGACCTCTATAAAAAGAAACCATAAAAAGTACCGGAATAGTCCTTACGCCACTTGATGCGCCCGTAAAAGTAGAGTATACATACATATGTATGTTTATGTGTGTAAAATTTATTTGAAAACGGCTAGTTTTTGAAATCCGAAGTGCTAAGCAAACGAAATACGTACAAAGAAGCAGTAGAAACAACAAAACTAGCTGCTCTCGCTTATAAACCTGCTTCGGCCGAAGAAGTAGTTTTTGCTGGGAAAATACACGTGAACACTGACAATGGAAGTGTTGCGTCTTCCGAAAGTGGCGCTACTCTGTTCTGTTAAGTACGATGAAAAATTAAGTTGACGTTAATTTTTCCATTGTTCTTTGGAATATTAATCATCCCCAAATCTTTCTGAATTAAACGTTACGAACCTTAGCCTAATAATCAATTTGGATTCACTTTAAAAATAGTTTAGTTTGCTCTGACAAATGTATTCCAGCTTCTTAAATAGTAAAACTTTTTAATACAAACAACATGTACAATAAAACTGCATTAACTGATGAATAAATAAGAATATTTTAATACGGAAGTTTTTGAAATGGTAAACATTGATACATATGTAATTGTTTTATTCTTCAGTATGTTTTTAAATTCCCAGTGGTAAAATTAATTAGGCCTGCAAATTCCAGACCTTCTTGAAGGCTTTCAAAACGTTATTTTTGAATCCAACTAAAATGTGTCCCCTTCTTTTAGATTTTTCGTCCGATAAACATTCTAAACTGCCTTCTTGTAGAAGGGAAGGTGGAAGTAGTATTTTATTTTTTAGATTTTTCGTCCGTTACACTTTCCAAATTCTCTTCTTGCAGAAAGGAAGATGGAAGGAGCATTCTATTTTTAGATTTTTTGTTTTATTTAATAAAAAATGTGCTTTGGAAATAACAAGAATTGTCGTAATCTTTTTTTCGCCAGGTATTTGTATATAAGACTAAAATTTACGTACAAAAGGCATCACATATGCTGCTATTATGTCGTTTATGTTGGAGCTGATTTTGATAGTGTTCACTGAAAATGGTAAAATTATAGCTATCTCTATATGTTAATCGATTTGCTGATTGACATAATTACGACACTCAGTGATATCTTCTAGATCCAAATTTAAGATACTTGCCCTGTAGTGGTTTCCTTAATAATGTGAAATTACTGTACTTTCAACAAATATTTTTGATTTGGAAAAAAAACCTGCAAGTACAGTTAGAGTATTTTGTTGACATTTTTGCTCCAGTTTAGTGATGTGTTCACCTTTCACCACTCACGACTCCGGAACATATTGTGTCACTCCAATTTTTACCAGCCATAGGACAAGAACTTTCAAGATAATTGGAACAAAATTTCCCGCAATGTTCTTTTAGTATAATTATTATCAGGGCTCGGACTTTCATGCACTGAAAGGAAAACCTTCATATATATAATGATTTTTTACGTTACAGCAAAGATGTTGTCATTATTTTTCAACCACCGTAAGGTTTCATTCCTGGTATAAAAATTGTTTCATTAATTATAAAAATTTCATAACCAAAATGAAACTTTTTCTTTCACATATGTATATACCCAAGCGCCTCCAGGCGGATTTTTATATAATTATTTAACCTGTCAGAGACTTAATTTAATATTTTTAGCACTTGAAAATTACTTATACTTTAGTTTTACTTCTTGTAAATATATTTGTATATGTTAGTCTTGAACCCTTGATGTCATGTTTGTAAGCCAACACCTTTACTGCTTCAGCCATGTCACCATTGAAAATCAATAATACAAAATCAATATAAAAGAAAAAGAAAAATGTACGATAAAAAAGTTCATTTCCAATATCTGTATTTGATCTTGAGTCATATTTTTATTTTTTATTTTCATTTTCCGAATGAAAAATTGCATACTATTAATGACAACACAAAATGTATAAATTGATCATATGCAAGGTTTCATGCCATTAATGGCATTTTTCGTTGTATTAATGTAAGAGGTTAACGTAATGGTTTCGTTGCCATTACGAACAGTTTCCCTTTCAGTGTGCAAATGCATGTTTTTGTGGTGATAGATAAAGAGGTATTGACTAATTATCTATGCGAATCATTAAATTTTAAGTAGTTTGGAATTGATTTGTAGTTGCACATTTTTTATATTTTTAGGGGGTACGTGCATATTTTAGCAATAAATGAATTTTTTTTTAATTATAAAATATTTGTAATGCATATTTCTTAATTTTTGAAAAAAATATTAATACGTCGATTATGGATGGCAACAGAGCCTCAGTTGGGTTGACAGTTGCTGAAAATGATACTACTGATGGCAACTGGCAACTAAGAGCTGTCAATTTCAGGTAATATCTAGTGTCTTTCAGGCGACCATTAATTTTCAGTTGCCGATTGGTAACGCAACTAAGCTTCGGTTGCATTAAATAATAGTTTAAATGTTAGTTTTATTATTTTTTCTCTAAATAATAACAAAAAATGAAAAATAAATTTCATATTATTTTAGTTTTGTTACTTAGTTCGAAGGTAAATGCATATTTTTACGCATATTTTTCATTTTTAAGTACATTTGTTAAGCGCATAAAATCAATTTTTAGTTGCATGGAAGTCCGAACCCCGTAAAAGTTCTGTAAATAAATTTGCTATTTTTAGGTGCTATATATTGTTAGATACTACCAATTTTGCCAATAAAATTATTAAATCTTCGGAAAACCCATGTCTTCCAAACTAATAGCCTGATTTACAAAAATGTATAGATGAGTTATAGGCAAGCATGAAGGCTATACAGTTTGTAAGAATTACACAGCTATTTTCAATACTGTGGGGCCTATATATTGTTATATAAGACCAATTTTACCGATAAAATTCTTTAGTCGTTGGACAGCTTATACCTTCCAAGTCCAATGGATGAATTATAGGCAGGATGTAGTTTTACAAAATTCGTACAAAATTAGTCACCTATTTTAAAACAGTGAGCGCCATGTGTTGTTGTATAAGACCAATTTTACCAATATAGTTCTTAAGTTTTCGAAAAACCCATATCTTTCAAACTAATAGTTTGATCCACATAAATGTATAGATCAGTTGTAGCCAAGGATGGAGGCTGTAAATTCTGTAAAATTAGACAGCTATTTCTAACATTTTGGACGGTATATTTTGTTATATAAGACCAATTTTATTGATAAAACTCTATAGTAGTCGGAAAGCTTATATCTTCCAAACTAACAGTCTGATCAACAAAAAACGTATGCCTGGAAAGGCTGTAGGATGGATATAAGGTATGTAAATAAATTAGCTATTTTTAACACAGTGGGCGCTATATGTTGCTATATACGACCAATTCAAAATGCATTAAAAAAATTCAAAGTGCATTCAAATTTAAAAATGAACTAAAATTGTATCTTGCAATTGATAACGACTACTTCCTCGTTACTTCAATTTAATAACAAGTGGTTTCGGAAGCAAATTTCAACAAAATCATATAGAAGTAGAAAAAGTAAAAAATGTATATATTTAGAAAAACTGATGTAAAAGTCGCAATCGCAAATCTACGCAGTTCATTTTTGGAACAATATTACTCTATAATATCTATATTAAGAACTCCACAAAAATTTCTGGTACTCTCGGGTATACTTTTTGTATCTCTACAAAGACTTAAAAAACTTTAAAAAAATCTATATTTACGACTGTATACCTTAACAGAAATAGTAAACAATAGCAATAGCTGATATAAGAGTTTACCAAAAAAAAAGTGACTTTGTTTGAAAACGTCCATAATTAGTGATTTAATACACCAAAAAATTTGATATAAAAATCAATAAAGAATTACAACCCAATGTTTAAAAGGCCGTATTTTCCAAACCAGATAACATGGTGATAAATAAATTTTATTTTCAAGTAAACTGATTTGCTTTGTCCGCTTTGATGCTGCGCTTATTTTATTTATTTTTCTGCAGCTAGATTGGACTTTTTTCCCTCAGTGCTACGGAAGGAAAAAATAATTTTCTTATTTTTAATAAAAATAACTCAATTGATGTCAATAAGAGAATGACAATTCTAGACAACTAAAAAAGTATAATGGGTAGTATGAATAAAAAAAATTATTTGCTTTTTACTTAAAAATTTGATTTAAAACCAAAAAAAATCGTAATCTTATATTGAATAATATCCGGAATTTTGTGGTTTAAGCAAATTGTTAAGTAAAAAGCAAATACTTTTTTTATTCATACTACTGAATGTTTAATATTTTTTTTGTCAATTTGAGTTAATTTTAATACATTAATACTAAACACTCTGCTCTTCTTATTCATATGTTTAATATTTTTTTGCAGATTGTCTTTACTCCCCTTCTCATTATTAATAAAAACCTTTATCTCTAAAACAATTTTTTTTTGCTTTTTATTGAATTTAAAAAAATACTCGAAATCTAGTACTTACGAGATTTCGAGCTAAATCTAGTTGGTTTTTACTAGATTTCTCTTACAACACGAAATCTACTTTGTCAGTAGATTTGGACGAAATCTACTCAAAATCTTGTATTTTTATTTTCGTTTTACTACGCCGTACAGCATTTTTATAGAAACGGTGAGTGAATTAGCTATGCTCTACAAAAATTTTTTAATAAAAATGTGTGCATGAGCTAAGGCGGCAGTTGTTGGGTTACAGTTTAAGATAAATTTCAGTAAAAATATTTATTTTTGGATACGAAATCTAGAAAAATGTCAAAAAAGATTAGTGTAAATGATATAGATTTCGAAAAAGATTTTAAATCAAATCTACTAGATTTCGAGACAATGTAAATGGCCTGTTAGAGTACTTTCCTGTCTGAAGGATAACAAATAGTTTAATGTCTTATTAGATTCTTATAAGTTTATCTTTATATTATTTATATTAATGAAATCAATAAAAGGTTTTATTTCTTCGAACTTTAAAAATTTCAATACTAGGTCACACCCGTCGGTCACACCCGTTTTATTTTAAATATAGATTTTTTTTATAAAAACAATTTTGTGTCAAACAGTAAATACATAATACAGTTAAAGACATTTCGATCAACTTACTATGCCAAGTTTACAAAATTTATCCTGAAAGTCATAATTCTTTAAAACTAATGGCGATCTCTTTTCTGGAAAAATATCTATCATTCTAAATATGTAACACATTTTAGATGTTATCCGAGTGCTACATTTTCTATAAGCTCAATCGAACAAAATTAGCTACCTGTATTTACAACTCTTACACTTTAACATAAGGTATGTTTAGCGATTCGCATATTGAGTTTATTTATTTCTCAATTGGCGAAATTTAAATCCATTTCCGCACAACTTTACGGTTTAGAAAGGACCATTGACACCACTAATTATGGTAAAACTTTTATTTATTTCCATTTTTTATTGTTATTAAGGTAATAACAGCTTTTATATATTTAACTAAAATATTTTTTGGTCAAAATAAGAGACATTGTGAAAAACAAATAAAATAAACCTTATTTTCTACAAATAAAGTAGTAATGGGTGATTTTATAAGAACTATCGGAAAGTAAAAAAAAAAAACACATAAAATTCAGAAAAATGCATGAAATATTTATTTGGATCGATAGTTGGGTCGATATAATTTAATGTTTGAAGATTATTTCATGCAAATGTTGGCCGCGGCTGCGCCTCAAATGGTCCATCCGCTTAGTCCAATTTTGGCATACTCTTTCCAACATTTCGGCCGGTATCTCACGAATAATGTTGGCAATGTTGGCTTCCAGTGCGTCAATCGAAGCGGGCTTGTCGCTATAGACATTAGCCTTAACATAGCCCCACAAAAAATAGTCTAGAGGCGTTAAATCGCACGATCTGGGCGGCCAATTGACTGGTCCCAAGCGTGAAATAAACTGTTCACCGAACTCGCCTCTCAATTGGTCCATTGTTTCGCGTGCTGTGTGGCATGTGGCACCGTCTTGTTGAAACCACATGTCATGCAAGTCAAGCTCTTCCATTTTGGGCAGAAAAAAGTTTGTTATCATCGCACGGTAGCGCTCACCATTCACAGTAACGTTGTGATTCGCATCATCTTTGAAGAAATACGGCCCAATGATGCCGCCAGCCCATAATCCGCACCAAACGGTTGTTTTTTGTGGATGCATTGGTAGCTCTTGCAATGCTTCTGGCTGCTCTTCACTCCAAATACGGCAGTTTTGCTTGTTCACGTATCCATTCAACCAGAAATGAGCCTCGTCGCTGAACACAATTCTTCGATAAAAAACTTTCTTAACAGAGCACGCATTTTGGTAATAAAATTCAATAATTTGCAAGCGTTGTTCGTTTGTAAGACGATTCATGATTAAATTATAGACCAAACTGAAGATGTTTGACAGTGACACAAGATACAAAACGTGCGTGAGCTGTCAAAACTAGTGTTGCCAAAAAGATAATAGCAAAAAATCACTCGTTAGTTACAACAGCTGTAAAAAAGGACAGTATGAACATATTAAATAAAAGTGAGGGTAAAATATGCCACATATTTGCATAATTTTTATGCAACTTTTTCACATAAGAACTTGAAAAATTTTCCCACAGTTGTATTTTTCGTACAAACGAACACAAAATTGTAGAATATGTACCATATATGTAACATATTTCTCAGAAAAGAAATCGCCATAAAATTTGTAAGGTCACACCCTTCCGCGATTTCTGACGACCATTCTGAGCAGAAATCGTGTTCTTTCAGTGTCTACTCATGATTGAATGACTTTAAGCCGTTAAGTCCTTGCCCGTCGCAGCCGTTTTTAAGTAACAAATTTTATATTCTTGATTTATAGCAAAATATGCGTGTAAAAAGGTCTCACGCGGCTAAATGGAATTACTCACATGGAAAATATTCCCAGCGCATTGTCAAGCTGTTCACAACATAAATGGAAAAAAATATGTAATTTCTAACCAATTGATCAGATTTATTAGATAGATACTTTAAATATCAGTAGATGAAGAGATTTCTTTTCTCAAAACAGTTTGCAAAAGATGTTCAAGTTAAAAACTAAATAGTGGCTCAACAGTGGGCTAAAACTAAATACATCAAATGAAAAAAGCCTTGTAACTTTCGCAAATCTGAGCTTGAGCTGTCAAAAAATATTATTTATTGTTATGCTCTTTTGAATTTCTTTAATAAAATAATTTTTTTTTTCAAACAGAATAATGCATTTTTTTAACGGCATATGCCTATTTGCATTTCAGATGACGATATGTAAGTATGTATTTTATTAAAATTTGTTTTATTTAAAGCATACAATTTTTAAGAAAATTGTAGAATACGAAATACAATTTTTTTCAAAACACACCCATATGATATAAATTTTTACAGTCAACTTATTGATAATTACGTATCATTTTATATTGAATATTGTTACCAAATAAACAAAGATTTCACATCGGCCGCCACAATTATTAGAAACTTGAAATCGATTACAACATCTGTATTCCATTTCTATGAATTATTCTGTTAAATGGTTGATGTTTGTAAATAAATTTTCTCAAATGAATGGATGTGGGTGCTGATGGGTTCTGTGGCGCCACATTTATCTAGCTGGTCATTAATTAAAAACTTTTTCATTCTTAAAAAATATCTAAGAGAACAAGTTAATTAAAAACACTGTGATGTCGAAAATTTGGGCAAATTTGTGATAGTTGATCTTATATAAGTTTGGGTCAAGGAATCGAATGGCGGTCACCGTTTCGTCAGCTTGGTTCGATTTATCGCGATATTGGCATTTTAATTTTTTTTATATATAAAGAAACCATCTTACATGCAAATTATGTGGACAGAAAATGGTTATATCCTCATGTTTGGTATAAAATAACACAAAATAATTTCTTATCCATTTTTTCAATTTTCTCCGCCATTTTCGATGCTATTTTAAATTTTTGCTGATTTTCTTATGTTTTCTTACTGCTACAATCTATATTTATGAAATCTTGGATAAAAATCAAGTTAATGATTTTGGATAAAACATATCGTTACAGCTTGCTATATATGAAATATTCAAATACAAAATAGTCGATATTCGATTATAAAATATTAAATATTCTAATATAAAATACTTGATATTCGACTATAAAATATTTGATATTTGAATATAAAATTTTCAAATAAATATCTGGAAATTCCTGCACAGAAATATCTGAAACGATTATTTGAGCAAGTGATGGCAATTTATTTTGCAATTAACATTATTTTGAGCAAAAAAACTCTGTAAGAAAAAAGTGGTAAGAATTAAAAAAAACATTGTTTATTTTGTTTCGAAAAGAAAATAAAAATGCTTTATTTCAAATAAAAACATCCAAATGAATAAATATAATTTTTTAATCACACCTGTTTGTTTTTTATATAAAAAAAACAAAAAAGATGGTTAAAAGTATTAAAATACAGTCACTGAAAAACAATGTCAAAAATAATTGAAAAAATAATAAAATGGATAATAAAATTTGCACCAAACACTGAACTCCGCTAATGTAAACATAAATATATAACCGTTTCCTGTTCACTAGGGTTTGTCCCGGGATTCCCCGTCTCGGCAATTCCCGGGAAAATCGTTTATTTTCGTTTCGCGCTTTCCCGGGAATTATATCCGGGAATTCCCGGGACTAAAAATCTATTTATATACATAAAAAAGTATTATTTATATATATAAAAAAGTACTATTTTTTGTGAAATTGTTATCGTTCATCATGAAATAATATCAATATAAGGGGAAAGAAACCAACGAATGCGCAAAGTGTACAGTAGTTTAGATTTTTTTTCGGTTATATATATTTATTGTATCTTCAATAAAATTGAACTAATAATAAGTAATCAAATCTTAACTCTAAAAATGTTTAATTTTTAAGTCCAGCCAATGCCAGACAAAAATATTTGTTTCACCGGTTGGTTCTTTGGTTGTCTGCGTCTCTCGTGTTTGGCTGACAGCAAGAGTATCCCTCCTTCTCAGCAGAGTGTGGCCTCTAAAGTTAATGATGTTTCGGGCTAGGGGATTTGGGTGCAACTCAAGTTTTTTTATGTATCTTGTCACGTGTTTAAAAACACTGTCTTAACCAGCGACACATCTAAATCTTTATGAATTCGCTTGTTTCTGACATACCATGGGGCTGCTGTAATCGTACGGAGTATTTTATTTTGTCGCCTTTGAATTTTTTCTACATTTGATGCCGGGCGGTGCCCCACAATTAGATACCGTAGGACCATATTGGTTTTAGAATGGAGTTGTATAGAAGAAGCTTGCAATCTAGGCTTAGAAAAGAGTTCCTTCCAATGAGCCAGTTCATTTGAGCTGCTTTTAATTTCATTTGGGTCACTTTTGCATTTATGTGGGACTTCCATGTTAGACGACGATCAAGATGAACACCGATATATTTTACTTCAGTGTGTTAAGGTATAATTTGGTTATTTCTTTGTGTAGGTGGGTAGGTATCTCTGCACAATTTTAAAGTAATATGTAGACATTTTTGTTCGTTAATTTTTATCCGCCATTGCTTTAGCCATTGTTCCAACTGGGGTATATAATCTTGCAGTTTGCGGGAAGCTTCTTGATGGCTTTTGTGGACACTTAGAAAAGCTGTATCATCAGCGAATGTTGATATGTGTATCTTACTGCTTACCGGCAAGTCAGAGGCATGTATCAGATATAATACAGGACCGAGGATGCTGCCTTGAGGAGCTCCGGCTTCAATGGGTCGCGGAGGGCTTAGAAAATTACCACCTTTAACAACAAATTGTCGCTCAGTTAAGTAGCTTTCTAAAAGCTTAAGGAAGTTTTCGGGTAGGTTTTGGTTTTAGTTTATGTATTAAACCTTCGTGCCATACTTTATCATGGTAATCAGCGAAACCTTCCATTCTGCGGAATAGCGTTTGAGGCGCAAAATACTGTTAAAAATAAATCGAATTATCCGTTTTGCAGTATAGGGTAGGTCCAAGCGCATTCTATTGCTTATTTTATCAGCGCCTGGACTTTTTTCGAATTTACGTCCGCAATACAGTGTTCAATCTCACGAATATTGAACCTCAAAGTAACATCTGGTATAGCGAGGACTGGTGGCAGCTCAACTATAGTATCAGACGTATTTGAAGTAAATAATTTCTGCAAGTGGTTTACAAACAGAGAACCTTTTTCAGCGTCAGCTCTTGCTCCATTCGTCTCCATTGAAGCGAAGCGGTTTTTTATATTCTAGTAGAGTTTTCAGGTGTTTAGTACCTTCCTTCAGTCTAGATTTTAGCTAAGGGAAGGGAAGCGTTTCCATTTTCTGCGAACTCTTCTTTTTTCGGATAAAAGCCGTTCTACATTTGCTGAATAAATTTTATTATATCTCACCTAAAGATTTGTAGTAGTAGCATTTAGAGCAGCTTGCTTAAGGTTTACCTCAAATATTTTTTGTATTTCAACCAACTTATACGTGTGGTTGTCATCGTTAATCTCAAGTGGGCGAAGAAGTTGTATGTGCAAATATAGTGACAATAGTTGGTGAGTGATCTGAAGACAAATCTAAATATGCTTCAATTTGGATCATTTCGCTGGGCACACCCTTTACTACTCCAAAATCAATAACATCAGGAATTTTTCAGCGATCTGTTGGCCAGTAAGTTGGCTGCACACTTTATATAACATTCAAACGCATTTTTGAAATTGTTTCAAACAAAACGCGACCCATTGGTGTGATGAGACGAGATCCCCAGAACGTGTACTTAGCGTTGTAGTCACCGGCGGCCAAAAAGCGTGGGCCTAGTGAATTAAAAAATTTACTATATTGATTTTCTGTAATAGAGTACCTGGGAGGAGAGTAAATTGAAGAAATCAACAGGTTTTGATGAAAACCTTAAATGCAAATGTTAGTTTCTTGAAGATAGTATTCACAATGATCACTTATTAAGTAGTTTTTTAATCGCGATTTTATTAGTATTCCCGAGCCAGCACAATTTTTACCTTGGGGGTCCTTTGTGTCGTAGAGAGTATATTTGTTGATTTTAAAAAAGCTTCTAGCCATCAAATGCGTCTCAGAGATAAGCATAATAGTTTAGATTTATCTGCCCTTTTTAAGCGCACTTTTGACTTAACTGCACAAAATTATTAATACGCGTCACCATTTTTTTAAAATCCCATACAATTTCGTTTGTTAAGTGCAATTTTTATACCTCCACTCTTAGAATACACGACTTTATTTTTTTAATTTAATTAAAAGCAAGTGCAATATTTTTAATATGCACCAAAGTGCACGGTAATTACATGTTCAGAAAGTGTTTTTATGCACTTTTTTTTGCTGGATCTAATGACGAAGAAAGTAGTGAAATAGATATTATTTCAGATAACGTTGATGAAAGAGAAGACTTTTGAGAAAATTTAAACGCTACTAGTAACAAAACAGCTGAAATTATTTGAAGACAGCGGAAAAAGGACGAAAAATATTGATAGTTTATACAACGTCCTGTTCTATCCGAGGAACTTCTGTAGAGGCCCTGCAGAAAATTGATCACAAATGATCCAAAAGTACTCGTCTTATGACTTGAGGAAATTAGACTGGTACCAAAAATAAGGAGTAGTGAATGGTGAAAAAGACATATTGTGTAAATGGTCACATATTAACCATTTTCAGCCAATTTAGTTGGTACTCCGGCTAGTAATTTAGTAAACGTCACTGAACTAATTCGATGCACCTGGATCTAAGGCGTATCACATAGTATCTATTAATTGTCTCCCTTCAATGAGACTGCCATGCCACTCAGAAACCTGTTCCGTAACTATATTCAGATATTAACTCCAGCTTAACTGGCATTTATTACATTGAAATATAAGTGCCCCTGTGGTCGAGTGGGTAGTGTACTAGCCTGTCATGCCGGAGGTTGTCGGTTCGAATCCTATCAAATTGCATACAAAGCATCAATTAACCCCATCCTAGGCCATCGCCATGTAAAAGTGGCTGGTCCGCTTGATAGGAAGTATTAGAACTCGGACTGGTCCCTACCACCTGGGGACCGGTCACATGACTTGTTTTATGTCAGTTCCATTTACCGTAGGGAGGTAAAAGGGTTTTCTCAATAACTAAAAATTGTGTTGCTTGACTAAGAAACCGATTGTGAGATGAAACAATTAATACATTAGCAGAGTTCAGTATTAGATGTAAATGGTCTTGCGAAAGCGGAAATGCAAAACTTGGCAGCATTTTTATGAATCCTAACAACAAAATACACTAAATTTTAAAAAAAGATACGATGCATTTGCACTTTCGTAAGATCATTTGCATCAAACATTGAAATCCGCTGTTGACTGCTTTAAAAAGCTATTTGCAACAAAGAATATAGAAGTAAAAATTGTCTAAGGGCAGAGAATTTTCATGGTACACCAAGAAGTAAAGGACTGAATTTAATATTCTTAGACTGCAAAATTTATCCCATACAACTTTTCTATCGCTCTTTTGATCACTTCCGCCCCTGCTAACCACGTGTGAAAATCTTGGATGAATGATCAGAAATAAAACTACTTTGATTTCAGTTCATCAGTGATTTTACTAGTGATTTGTATGTTCTCTTTTTGTTCCGTCTAAAAATAGTTCTTAAATACGAAGTTTCCTTAAGATTTCAATAAAAATATTTAGGCAATTCACAATGTCTTTTAAAGTGATAAGTAATAAAGTACTATAGGTATTTAAGGCCGAATAGCACTACTGTGAACGGCCTGTTGTATTGTCATAAGCGCTAAGGCTGAACCCACACCGAGTACGACAAAACTGTTTTCTCTCCTTAAGTAAATGAGATTTGTTTGATGCTAACTCACACCCAAAAAACAAGTCGTACCAGACCAAAACACTTTTTGTTCTGACTTAGATTGGTGTGGGTTGATTTACGACAAACTCTATTGTGAAATATAATTTTTAGTATTATTCAACGTGTGGGCTGAATCAGATGATGAAGTTGTGCCTGTATTATTTAACATAATTATAACTTGTGAGCATAACGGAAACAAAGGGGGGTATTGGGTGCATCCATATAATCAAAAGAGGGATCTACAACTATCGCCTGTCAAGAGCTAGACGAGTCGTTGAATGCGCTTTTGGTATACTAACCAAAAAATTTCGTATTTTTGAAAATGTTATTTTACTTACACCCAATAAAGAACAAATGATCACATTACCTGCCTGTGCTTTGCACAATATGATTCGAGAGAGCGAAAATTTATTGCAACAAATATACGTCGAGCGAGAAGTTATGGAAGACCGTGTTGCAAAGTGAAACTAATCAAAGTGCTTCAGTCGCCAGACTATCAAATGATGCACGAAATATACGTAATCAGTTTCTTACGTATTTTAATTCATCTGCTGGCTCGGTACCTTGGCAACTTAGGTATGCATAGTTTTCGCAAAACAAGTTACAACATTAAAAATTCCTCGAACATTTTCCAAATTATTTGCGAAGGTATTTTTGGATCATACATATTTACATAAGAGTGGTTCAAAATAAATTTTTTTTCTATAATCATAAAACTTTCTAATTCCATGTCAAATCAACTAATAGTTTTCTTTAAGCCTATAACCAACTTATGCCAAAGGGAAAAAATTAAAAATATATACTTCAGAAGTTATGACATATCCAAAATATCAATATTTCGCCAAATTTACCGAAAGTGTTGAGTTTAGGTTTTAAATATCTCGAAAACTATTTCATATACAAGATTGGTTTGTATGTCATTTTAAGCAGAATATTTGGGGCGACAAAAAATGTATAGAGCAAACATATTTTTGAAAAAATTACTTATGTGCAAAGTTCTGAAATTTTCAAAACTGATTAAATAAAAAACCTATATTTTGCTGATTTTTTTATATAATATCTCTAAATGTCCTTAAAAAATCCTGAAATTTTAAGGTGGTGTTTCTTTCTTTTTTGAGATATGACACAAAATGTACCTTTTTAACACGAAATTTCCAACATAAAATTTCACCGAAAAAAAACGCAAAAATTTGTCTATGTTATTACTTTTTCCTCTTCAAAAACTTTAAATTAAATTAGATTTAATGCATATTGCTAAAAATTACAGCTTTAAATTATTTTTGATACTATATAGTTGAAAGTTGGGAAAGAAAAAAATCATATCTCAAAAAAGAAAAAAACACCTCCTCCAAATTTTCACGATTTATTAAGGACATTTAGAGGCGCTATATAAAAAAAAATTCAGACAAAAAAATATAGGTTTTAGGTTTAGCCAGTTTCGAAATTTTCAAAACTTTGCAGATAAGTAATTTTTCCAAAACAATTTTTTTTATTATATATTTTTTGTTGCCCCAAATATCCTCTTTAAAATGGCATACAAAACATTCATGTATATAAAATAGTTTTAGAGATATTTAAAAACTAAGGTCAACACATTCTGTAAATTTGGCAAAATAATGACGTTTTGAATACCTATGTCATAACTTTTGAAATAAACATATTTATTTAATTCCTTTAACATAAATCCGTTATAGGATGAATGACAACATCGGACCAAATTTCATCAAAATTAAAAGGGGTCGTGTCTAACCCTAAAGCGGTCGTGTCTAACCAAGGTATAAAAAAAGGTCTGCCAAAAGAGCGCCTCGATATTTTGATTCTACGCTATACTCAACGAGTTTAATTTTTTCCATACAAACTACATGGGACAATTTCTTTTTTTTCGTAGGTATTTGTCGAACAAAACTACGAAAAAATATATTTTTTTCATTTTGATGCACATATTATTATAGGAAATTAAATTTGCCACAAAAAACCAATACCCTAGTACCTACATAGTATGTATTTATTTATCTATTTTTTACAATAATAAATAGGTATAGGTACATCAAGAATGATAGAATACAGATTGCGCATGTCCGTTAACTTTTGTGTGCTTATGTGCCGCCAAAATTACGTTGAAATGTAAACAATATTGCCCTATACCAAATACACGTGTTTGTGTGATGGTGTTTGTGCTTATCTGTTTGTAAAATACTTTTAAAATAAAGCTTAGTTTTAA
This sequence comes from Panzeria rudis, assembly GCA_956483635.1. Classification (NCBI taxonomy): domain Eukaryota; kingdom Metazoa; phylum Arthropoda; class Insecta; order Diptera; family Tachinidae; genus Panzeria; species Panzeria rudis. The sequence continues at coordinate 94,403,479 of OY101449.1, read as the reverse complement.
ATAAAGAATGATTCAGTGACTCATTTTGCTCATGTAAAAATCAATGGATTCCAGAAATTAGCATTTTTGGTAAATATCTTATTACGTTTTCAATTCCCGGGAATTGCCTGGATCCCGGGAATTTGTTTTTTATTTCTCGCTCTACCGGGAAACAAAAAAGTCCGGTAATAAAAAAAACTCCTACTGTTCACATAATTTGCATATAAGATCGATTTTTAAACCAAAATAAGGTATCCAAAGAAAAAAAAATAAAATACCAATATCTCGAAAACTCGAACCAATCTTTAGAAAACGGAAAGTGCCATTCGATTTCTTCCCCAAATTATGTAAGATCAACTATCCGAACAATAAAAAGTTCGAAGTCCGAACACAGTGTAATTGATTGAATTGTAATAAAAAATTAGTTCAACTATAATAATAAAAGTACACATTAAATTTGAATTGTATGTTATGCCGAATCATAAAACCACATTTGGGAAAATGTGGGCAAATTTTCAGGAGAGCATTTTTAAATTTGAAATCGTCGTCTGAAAGCAGGGAATTCAGATTAAGCCTACCTTTGTATGCTCGTAGTTAGCAATTTTATAATATTTTAATTTGTAATTTAATTTATAACGAAAAAACAGTTTACAGAGAAGTAAACATAACATTAAGTTAAAAATATAAGAAACCCCCGCAGAAGATGGATGATAACTTCCAAACGGCTCTACCGATTTTCTTCACATATAGGCTAGAAGATTTTAGATAAAATCACCTTTCAAACAAAAAAAAAATTAATAAAATCGGTTTAGCCGTTTGGGAGCTACGGTGCCGCAGACACGGAGATCCAAGTGGGTACATCTAGAAAATAGGAGATAACTTCTTTACGGCTGGAGCAATTTTCTTCAAACATAGCTCAGAACACTCTCGACTAAGTCGCTATCGAAGAAAATACATCAAAACCGGTCTAGACGCTTGGGCAGCACGATGTCGTGTACAGACCCACAGTTACACAGATACACAGACACACACTACAAACTTATAACTAGGAATGTAACGAATACCGATACCGATACCGATATATCGGCGATACTTCAGATTTTCCGATACATCGGCATCGGCGATATTTTACTGTCGATACGACGATACTTTTAAACAAATTTTTCAGAGCTTTTTTTTACAAATAATTTATTTTTGTCCGATTTTACCATGAATTAAATTCACTTCGTTATTTTTTAAATCTTATTAATGTCAATTTTAAAAACTAATAATATTTTATGCTGTTATTTTGTAAAAAAATTATTTATTTTTTGTTAATTTTACCATGAATTCAAGTTCAAGTCGTTTTATAAATCTTATTCCAGCAAAAAAAAAGAAAAAGATACTCCAAAGAAGTCATGAAAATGTAGAATTCGGGATCTGGAAGTATTGCAAATTTGGGTAATTTCTAATTAGTTTTACATATCCTTGCCATTGCAAGAAGTTCTGTTTTTCGATTACCAATTCGGTGGAAGCGATGCTAGGACAAATTTCTTTTTCGGTATTCTATAATGATTTTTCCTCAGGAAAAAGGATAAAAAATTACCCATTTTCACAATTTTTTTATGCAAATTTAAACTCAGAACTGTATTTTCATTTTAATTTAAGTGAATAAATATAAACTTAGAAGTCTTTTAATAATTAAGCTATAAAGTTATTTAGAAGAATATTAGTTGATAAATGTCTTTTAAAAAAATCTATTTTTTAAAAAGCATGGCGAGTATTTTTTAAAATTATAAAGGAATTAAACATATTTTCTTGCTTTTCTACTAATTATTTGCATATTTTTAATATAGATTTTTTGGAAGCAAAGAAAATATAGCTCCTTAAAAATTACTTCCAATGTTTTATCAATTTTAAATATTCTCTCTTATAATGTAATTTTGTATAGTAAAAAAATGGCGCTTGAGTTTTGTTAATCTAAACTTGAACTCAATTTCTATATTCGTATCGGTATCGGAATCGGTATCGGCGATATTTATTTTTAAATATCGGTATCGGTATCGGATCGGCAAAACGGCGTATCGTTACATCCCTACTTATAACATCCCTTTTTTCGGGTTGGTGGTTAAAAACAAACATTTTATTTTTTTTTTTGTAGTGTTTTTTATTTCTAGATATTATATCTACTTTAGATGTTATTCCAAATTTAATCAAACGGAATACTTCATGATGGATAAACAAATTGATATTATGCTTATCTCTGAGACGCAGTTGACGACGCTGTATGACACAAAGGCCCCCAAGGTAGAGCTTGTGATGGAATGGCTAAACTAACAAAATATTAAAACTGCAAAAAACTATATATTTGCAAAAATTCCTGCACGAACTCGACGCAACACCACAAACGGATTATACGTTATGACGAGCAGCCAGAGGAATTAAAAGACTCCTGATGTGTAAGCCTCCATTACGAAGTTCGAATACAGACTGGGCAAGAACTGGTGCTGAAAAAGGTACTCTAATCGTTAGCCACTTAAAAAAGGTATTTACTCCAAATACACCTTCTAATATAGTTGAGCTGCCACCAGTTGTCGCTGAAACTGTCATTCCTTTGAGATTTGACATTCAGAAAATTGAATATGCTACCGCTGACTTAAGTTCGAAGGAAGTCCTATGTGCTGATAAAAATCACCAACATGCTTCGAAGCTACTACATATAGCGAAAAGGATAATTCTATGAATGGAAGATGTCATTGATCACTATGATACCTAAGCCCGGAAAAGCCTATTGTCAAATATGTCAAAACTATTTGAGAATCTGTTTATGAATAAGTTGATCAACATATATAAAAAGCTCGAATCGCATCCAACTCCCCTAGCCCGCAACATCATTAGCTTTAGAGGGCACTCTCGGCTGAGAAGGAGAGACGCTCTTGCTTTCAGCCGAACACGAGAGATGTAAGACATCTAAAAAAGCAATCGTTGAAACCTAACACTTTATCTGGCACCGGCTGGACTAATTATTACAATTTTAGTTTCAAGATTTGAATACTTATTGTTAGTTTAATTTACAATTGAAGATTCAATACATAAATTTAAAAAATATTTTAATGTGTAAAGGTAACGATTTTTTATCACTTTCAGAACTATGCAAGTTTTGCTTTTTTCATATTATTATAAGTTATAAAAACTTTATAGTTTTTAACCGACTTAAAAAAAAAGATTATCAATTCATTTCGATTTCGGATTTTTATTCTTTATTTTAAATCAGAGCCAGGCAAAGAAAAATCTAAATAAATGAGAAAAAATTTTTTGTTTAAGTGTGTTGGTGTTTATTTCCATTGCTGATAGGTACAAATGACTGTTGTGCTCTTATTGCTGTTTATTTTGATTGTTTGTGTTGTGTACATGTAAATTTTCGTCTGTGTACATGTAAAATTTAAAAATAGCCGAAAAGAAGTCGGCAAATGTCGTGGCTCACGCTTACACATCGCCTGCGCCTGTGTTAAATGAAGTGTTTCCAGATTGTTCCTTAAAAAGTGAGCGGCGTTAAGGCCATGCAAAGAAAATACATATTTATTAATATGATTTATTTCGAACGTATTTGCGAAAGTTGCGCTACTCTGTTCTGCTGTGTACGTTGAAAAATTAAGTTGATGTTAATTTTTCCCTTGTTCCTTGGAATATTAATCATACCCAATTCTTTCTGAATATAACGTTACGAACCTTAGCCTAATAATCAATTTAGATTCACAAAGCAAATACGTTCGAAATAAATCATATTAATAAACAATTAGCTACTGGCTTGAGCTTTTCACATGTTTACATGTTCATATATACTTAAGTATAAAATCAAACCAAAAAAGTTTGTCTTGAGTAGAACAAAAATCAGAAAAATGGGAATGAAGAAAAATAAACCGATGGCAACGCTGGGAAAGTGCACTTTAATATCAGCTTGAGAGTGATTTAATTCTCGTATTCAATTTTCACGAAAAAGTTGTAAATATAAGAATTAAAATCACATTCAACAGAGCCACCTGACAAGTGGTGATAGCAAATACACGTGGGCACTGACGTTGGAAGTGTAGCGGCTTCCGAAAGTGGCGCTACTCTGTTCTGCTGTGTGCGTTGAAAAATTAAGTTGATGTTAATTTTTCCCTTGTTCCTTGGAGTATTAATCATACCCAATTCTTTCTGAATATAACGTTACGAACCTTAGCCGAATAATCAATTTAGATTCGAAAATACATATTATTTTTCACCTGCTTTTATTAAGTGATTATTATGAACAACTTCTACCAAACCTATTCGTATAAAACTTTGCACACACATTTAGTTATCTTGACAATATAAAAGTATGATTACACTCAAAATAAAATGGTAGGTAAATCTAACCAATTTAAATAATTAACCTACTGTTAATGTAAATTGTTGTTGCAATTTTCAATGGTTACAATAACTTTTTAAGTCATTTCATGTCCATGGTTACTTTGTGCTATGGTTATTTTACAAGATGACTTGGCTGAGATGGTCAAGCCGTCCGGTTCATAAGCATGAGGTCCTAAGTTCAAGACCGAAATGTTACATTTTACTGAATTGTAAAATATAAATTTTGGAAAAACGACGTTTGAAAATAATATTAATTTTTTATTGTAAAAATTACTCCTTTAATTTTTAACAATTTTGTGGTTAAAATTACCAATGTTTATGGTTAATATTACCAATTTCAAATAATAACAACGCAAATAGCTATTTTACAAAAATTACTGTACTTATCACAAGCAAGTCACAACATGTCTCTGTACACTTTGTGCTATCGTTATTTAGCAAGATAACTTAGCTGAGATGGTAAACAAAAAATTACAAAAAAATTAATTTTTGTAAATAAACACACTTACTGCTTAAGCCGTGGCAGGCATCGAACCTGCGACCTTCCGTTTAGTAGTTTTATACACTATCAACTGAACTACAATTCCATCGGTTGATTCTTGCTGTATTTTATGGGTTGGCGCAATTCTAACCTATGAAATTGGTTAGATTTATCAATATTTTATTTTGAGTGTAGAAGAGTGGGCAGTTCCACGCCAATATATAGTAAATTTATTTCTTCAACTACGTCTATTTAACAGATCCTTATGAAACTTTGCGCATACATTAGCTTCCCTCGTTGCTCTGCCATACCTATTTTGTAGTCGCTTTTGTTCAAGAAGTATCCATATTTTATTTTATAAAATGTTCTGTGTTTTTCTAATCTATGAGTGTTTTTATTTCAACATTCGAAAAAATTCTTTTCAAAGCTTGACTATTCGACTTTCGACAGAACTGATTTTTTACTTATTTTTTTTAGCTATAAGTTTAATATTAAATAAATAAATAAATAGTAATACACCAGAGAAAAGAATAAAAGGCATGATTTCATCAAAAGTAGATTACTCCACTCCAAATGGCATTCCTAAAACATTATTTTCTCAAATTGTGCGAAAACACAAAAAAATGGAATAGTCAAGTTTTGAAATTACCCGACTGCGCGACGCAAAGAAGGGTATTGTGTTTATCAGTATATGTATGTATGTATGTATGTATGTATGTATGTATGTATGTATGTATGTATGTATGTATGTATGTATGTATGTATGTATGTATGTATGTATGTATGTATGTATGTATGTATGTATGTATGTATGTATGTATGTATGTATGTATGTATGTATGTATGTATGTATGTATGTATGTATGTATGTATGTATGTATGTATGTATGTATGTATGTATGTATGTATGTATGTATGTATGTATGTATGTATGTATGTATGTATGTATGTATGTATGTATGTATGTATGTATGTATGTATGTATGTATGTATGTATGTATGTATGTATGTATGTATGTATGTATGTATGTATGTATGTATGTATGTATGTATGTATGTATGTATGTATGTATGTATGTATGTATGTATGTATGTATGTATGTATGTATGTATGTATGTATGTATGTATGTATGTATGTATGTATGTATGTATGTATGTATGTATGTATGTATGTATGTATGTATGTATGTATGTATGTATGTATGTATGTATGTATGTATGTATGTATGTATGTATGTATGTATGTATGTATGTATGTATGTATGTATGTATGTATGTATGTATGTATGTATGTATGTATGTATGTATGTATGTATGTATGTATGTATGTATGTATGTATGTATGTATGTATGTATGTATGTATGTATGTATGTATGTATGTATGTATGTATGTATGTATGTATGTATGTATGTATGTATGTATGTATGTATGTATGTATGTATGTATGTATGTATGTATGTATGTATGTATGTATGTATGTATGTATGTATGTATGTATGTATGTATGTATGTATGTATGTATGTATGTATGTATGTATGTATGTATGTATGTATGTATGTATGTATGTATGTATGTATGTATGTATGTATGTATGTATGTATGTATGTATGTATGTATGTATGTATGTATGTATGTATGTATGTATGTATGTATGTATGTATGTATGTATGTATGTATGTATGTATGTATGTATGTATGTATGTATGTATGTATGTATGTATGTATGTATGTATGTATGTATGTATGTATGTATGTATGTATGTATGTATGTATGTATGTATGTATGTATGTATGTATGTATGTATGTATGTATGTATGTATGTATGTATGTATGTATGTATGTATGTATGTATGTATGTATGTATGTATGTATGTATGTATGTATGTATGTATGTATGTATGTATGTATGTATGTATGTATGTATGTATGTATGTATGTATGTATGTATGTATGTATGTATGTATGTATGTATGTATGTATGTATGTATGTATGTATGTATGTATGTATGTATGTATGTATGTATGTATGTATGTATGTATGTATGTATGTATGTATGTATGTATGTATGTATGTATGTATGTATGTATGTATGTATGTATGTATGTATGTATGTATGTATGTATGTATGTATGTATGTATGTATGTATGTATGTATGTATGTATGTATGTATGTATGTATGTATGTATGTATGTATGTATGTATGTATGTATGTATGTATGTATGTATGTATGTATGTATGTATGTATGTATGTATGTATGTATGTATGTATGTATGTATGTATGTATGTATGTATGTATGTATGTATGTATGTATGTATGTATGTATGTATGTATGTATGTATGTATGTATGTATGTATGTATGTATGTATGTATGTATGTATGTATGTATGTATGTATGTATGTATGTATGTATGTATGTATGTATGTATGTATGTATGTATGTATGTATGTATGTATGTATGTATGTATGTATGTATGTATGTATGTATGTATGTATGTATGTATGTATGTATGTATGTATGTATGTATGTATGTATGTATGTATGTATGTATGTATGTATGTATGTATGTATGTATGTATGTATGTATGTATGTATGTATGTATGTATGTATGTATGTATGTATGTATGTATGTATGTATGTATGTATGTATGTATGTATGTATGTATGTATGTATGTATGTATGTATGTATGTATGTATGTATGTATGTATGTATGTATGTATGTATGTATGTATGTATGTATGTATGTATGTATGTATGTATGTATGTATGTATGTATGTATGTATGTATGTATGTATGTATGTATGTATGTATGTATGTATGTATGTATGTATGTATGTATGTATGTATGTATGTATGTATGTATGTATGTATGTATGTATGTATGTATGTATGTATGTATGTATGTATGTATGTATGTATGTATGTATGTATGTATGTATGTATGTATGTATGTATGTATGTATGTATGTATGTATGTATGTATGTATGTATGTATGTATGTATGTATGTATGTATGTATGTATGTATGTATGTATGTATGTATGTATGTATGTATGTATGTATGTATGTATGTATGTATGTATGTATGTATGTATGTATGTATGTATGTATGTATGTATGTATGTATGTATGTATGTATGTATGTATGTATGTATGTATGTATGTATGTATGTATGTATGTATGTATGTATGTATGTATGTATGTATGTATGTATGTATGTATGTATGTATGTATGTATGTATGTATGTATGTATGTATGTATGTATGTATGTATGTATGTATGTATGTATGTATGTATGTATGTATGTATGTATGTATGTATGTATGTATGTATGTATGTATGTATGTATGTATGTATGTATGTATGTATGTATGTATGTATGTATGTATGTATGTATGTATGTATGTATGTATGTATGTATGTATGTATGTATGTATGTATGTATGTATGTATGTATGTATGTATGTATGTATGTATGTATGTATGTATGTATGTATGTATGTATGTATGTATGTATGTATGTATGTATGTATGTATGTATGTATGTATGTATGTATGTATGTATGTATGTATGTATGTATGTATGTATGTATGTATGTATGTATGTATGTATGTATGTATGTATGTATGTATGTATGTATGTATGTATGTATGTATGTATGTATGTATGTATGTATGTATGTATGTATGTATGTATGTATGTATGTATGTATGTATGTATGTATGTATGTATGTATGTATGTATGTATGTATGTATGTATGTATGTATGTATGTATGTATGTATGTATGTATGTATGTATGTATGTATGTATGTATGTATGTATGTATGTATGTATGTATGTATGTATGTATGTATGTATGTATGTATGTATGTATGTATGTATGTATGTATGTATGTATGTATGTATGTATGTATGTATGTATGTATGTATGTATGTATGTATGTATGTATGTATGTATGTATGTATGTATGTATGTATGTATGTATGTATGTATGTATGTATGTATGTATGTATGTATGTATGTATGTATGTATGTATGTATGTATGTATGTATGTATGTATGTATGTATGTATGTATGTATGTATGTATGTATGTATGTATGTATGTATGTATGTATGTATGTATGTATGTATGTATGTATGTATGTATGTATGTATGTATGTATGTATGTATGTATGTATGTATGTATGTATGTATGTATGTATGTATGTATGTATGTATGTATGTATGTATGTATGTATGTATGTATGTATGTATGTATGTATGTATGTATGTATGTATGTATGTATGTATGTATGTATGTATGTATGTATGTATGTATGTATGTATGTATGTATGTATGTATGTATGTATGTATGTATGTATGTATGTATGTATGTATGTATGTATGTATGTATGTATGTATGTATGTATGTATGTATGTATGTATGTATGTATGTATGTATGTATGTATGTATGTATGTATGTATGTATGTATGTATGTATGTATGTATGTATGTATGTATGTATGTATGTATGTATGTATGTATGTATGTATGTATGTATGTATGTATGTATGTATGTATGTATGTATGTATGTATGTATGTATGTATGTATGTATGTATGTATGTATGTATGTATGTATGTATGTATGTATGTATGTATGTATGTATGTATGTATGTATGTATGTATGTATGTATGTATGTATGTATGTATGTATGTATGTATGTATGTATGTATGTATGTATGTATGTATGTATGTATGTATGTATGTATGTATGTATGTATGTATGTATGTATGTATGTATGTATGTATGTATGTATGTATGTATGTATGTATGTATGTATGTATGTATGTATGTATGTATGTATGTATGTATGTATGTATGTATGTATGTATGTATGTATGTATGTATGTATGTATGTATGTATGTATGTATGTATGTATGTATGTATGTATGTATGTATGTATGTATGTATGTATGTATGTATGTATGTATGTATGTATGTATGTATGTATGTATGTATGTATGTATGTATGTATGTATGTATGTATGTATGTATGTATGTATGTATGTATGTATGTATGTATGTATGTATGTATGTATGTATGTATGTATGTATGTATGTATGTATGTATGTATGTATGTATGTATGTATGTATGTATGTATGTATGTATGTATGTATGTATGTATGTATGTATGTATGTATGTATGTATGTATGTATGTATGTATGTATGTATGTATGTATGTATGTATGTATGTATGTATGTATGTATGTATGTATGTATGTATGTATGTATGTATGTATGTATGTATGTATGTATGTATGTATGTATGTATGTATGTATGTATGTATGTATGTATGTATGTATGTATGTATGTATGTATGTATGTATGTATGTATGTATGTATGTATGTATGTATGTATGTATGTATGTATGTATGTATGTATGTATGTATGTATGTATGTATGTATGTATGTATGTATGTATGTATGTATGTATGTATGTATGTATGTATGTATGTATGTATGTATGTATGTATGTATGTATGTATGTATGTATGTATGTATGTATGTATGTATGTATGTATGTATGTATGTATGTATGTATGTATGTATGTATGTATGTATGTATGTATGTATGTATGTATGTATGTATGTATGTATGTATGTATGTATGTATGTATGTATGTATGTATGTATGTATGTATGTATGTATGTATGTATGTATGTATGTATGTATGTATGTATGTATGTATGTATGTATGTATGTATGTATGTATGTATGTATGTATGTATGTATGTATGTATGTATGTATGTATGTATGTATGTATGTATGTATGTATGTATGTATGTATGTATGTATGTATGTATGTATGTATGTATGTATGTATGTATGTATGTATGTATGTATGTATGTATGTATGTATGTATGTATGTATGTATGTATGTATGTATGTATGTATGTATGTATGTATGTATGTATGTATGTATGTATGTATGTATGTATGTATGTATGTATGTATGTATGTATGTATGTATGTATGTATGTATGTATGTATGTATGTATGTATGTATGTATGTATGTATGTATGTATGTATGTATGTATGTATGTATGTATGTATGTATGTATGTATGTATGTATGTATGTATGTATGTATGTATGTATGTATGTATGTATGTATGTATGTATGTATGTATGTATGTATGTATGTATGTATGTATGTATGTATGTATGTATGTATGTATGTATGTATGTATGTATGTATGTATGTATGTATGTATGTATGTATGTATGTATGTATGTATGTATGTATGTATGTATGTATGTATGTATGTATGTATGTATGTATGTATGTATGTATGTATGTATGTATGTATGTATGTATGTATGTATGTATGTATGTTGTATGTATGTATGTATGTATGTATGTATGTATGTATGATGTATGTATGTATGTATGTATGTATGTATGTATGTATGTATGTATGTATGTATGTATGTATGTATGTATGTATGTATGTATGTATGTATGTATGTATGTATGTATGTATGTATGTATGTATGTATGTATGTATGTATGTATGTATGTATGTATGTATGTATGTATGTATGTATGTATGTATGTATGTATGTATGTATGTATGTATGTATGTATGTATGTATGTATGTATGTATGTATGTATGTATGTATGTATGTATGTATGTATGTATGTATGTATGTATGTATGTATGTATGTATGTATGTATGTATGTATGTATGTATGTATGTATGTATGTATGTATGTATGTATGTATGTATGTATGTATGTATGTATGTATGTATGTATGTATGTATGTATGTATGTATGTATGTATGTATGTATGTATGTATGTATGTATGTATGTATGTATGTATGTATGTATGTATGTATGTATGTATGTATGTATGTATGTATGTATGTATGTATGTATGTATGTATGTATGTATGTATGTATGTATGTATGTATGTATG
>OY101449.1:94318375-94391444 GCA_956483635.1 Panzeria rudis | reverse complement strand
GTATGTATGTATGTATGTATGTATGTATGTATGTATGTATGTATGTATGTATGTATGTATGTATGTATGTATGTATGTATGTATGTATGTATGTATGTATGTATGTATGTATGTATGTATGTATGTATGTATGTATGTATGTATGTATGTATGTATGTATGTATGTATGTATGTATGTATGTATGTATGTATGTATGTATGTATGTATGTATGTATGTATGTATGTATGTATGTATGTATGTATGTATGTATGTATGTATGTATGTATGTATGTATGTATGTATGTATGTATGTATGTATGTATGTATGTATGTATGTATGTATGTATGTATGTATGTATGTATGTATGTATGTATGTATGTATGTATGTATGTATGTATGTATGTATGTATGTATGTATGTATGTATGTATGTATGTATGTATGTATGTATGTATGTATGTATGTATGTATGTATGTATGTATGTATGTATGTATGTATGTATGTATGTATGTATGTATGTATGTATGTATGTATGTATGTATGTATGTATGTATGTATGTATGTATGTATGTATGTATGTATGTATGTATGTATGTATGTATGTATGTATGTATGTATGTATGTATGTATGTATGTATGTATGTATGTATGTATGTATGTATGTATGTATGTATGTATGTATGTATGTATGTATGTATGTATGTATGTATGTATGTATGTATGTATGTATGTATGTATGTATGTATGTATGTATGTATGTATGTATGTATGTATGTATGTATGTATGTATGTATGTATGTATGTATGTATGTATGTATGTATGTATGTATGTATGTATGTATGTATGTATGTATGTATGTATGTATGTATGTATGTATGTATGTATGTATGTATGTATGTATGTATGTATGTATGTATGTATGTATGTATGTATGTATGTATGTATGTATGTATGTATGTATGTATGTATGTATGTATGTATGTATGTATGTATGTATGTATGTATGTATGTATGTATGTATGTATGTATGTATGTATGTATGTATGTATGTATGTATGTATGTATGTATGTATGTATGTATGTATGTATGTATGTATGTATGTATGTATGTATGTATGTATGTATGTATGTATGTATGTATGTATGTATGTATGTATGTATGTATGTATGTATGTATGTATGTATGTATGTATGTATGTATGTATGTATGTATGTATGTATGTATGTATGTATGTATGTATGTATGTATGTATGTATGTATGTATGTATGTATGTATGTATGTATGTATGTATGTATGTATGTATGTATGTATGTATGTATGTATGTATGTATGTATGTATGTATGTATGTATGTATGTATGTATGTATGTATGTATGTATGTATGTATGTATGTATGTATGTATGTATGTATGTATGTATGTATGTATGTATGTATGTATGTATGTATGTATGTATGTATGTATGTATGTATGTATGTATGTATGTATGTATGTATGTATGTATGTATGTATGTATGTATGTATGTATGTATGTATGTATGTATGTATGTATGTATGTATGTATGTATGTATGTATGTATGTATGTATGTATGTATGTATGTATGTATGTATGTATGTATGTATGTATGTATGTATGTATGTATGTATGTATGTATGTATGTATGTATGTATGTATGTATGTATGTATGTATGTATGTATGTATGTATGTATGTATGTATGTATGTATGTATGTATGTATGTATGTATGTATGTATGTATGTATGTATGTATGTATGTATGTATGTATGTATGTATGTATGTATGTATGTATGTATGTATGTATGTATGTATGTATGTATGTATGTATGTATGTATGTATGTATGTATGTATGTATGTATGTATGTATGTATGTATGTATGTATGTATGTATGTATGTATGTATGTATGTATGTATGTATGTATGTATGTATGTATGTATGTATGTATGTATGTATGTATGTATGTATGTATGTATGTATGTATGTATGTATGTATGTATGTATGTATGTATGTATGTATGTATGTATGTATGTATGTATGTATGTATGTATGTATGTATGTATGTATGTATGTATGTATGTATGTATGTATGTATGTATGTATGTATGTATGTATGTATGTATGTATGTATGTATGTATGTATGTATGTATGTATGTATGTATGTATGTATGTATGTATGTATGTATGTATGTATGTATGTATGTATGTATGTATGTATGTATGTATGTATGTATGTATGTATGTATGTATGTATGTATGTATGTATGTATGTATGTATGTATGTATGTATGTATGTATGTATGTATGTATGTATGTATGTATGTATGTATGTATGTATGTATGTATGTATGTATGTATGTATGTATGTATGTATGTATGTATGTATGTATGTATGTATGTATGTATGTATGTATGTATGTATGTATGTATGTATGTATGTATGTATGTATGTATGTATGTATGTATGTATGTATGTATGTATGTATGTATGTATGTATGTATGTATGTATGTATGTATGTATGTATGTATGTATGTATGTATGTATGTATGTATGTATGTATGTATGTATGTATGTATGTATGTATGTATGTATGTATGTATGTATGTATGTATGTATGTATGTATGTATGTATGTATGTATGTATGTATGTATGTATGTATGTATGTATGTATGTATGTATGTATGTATGTATGTATGTATGTATGTATGTATGTATGTATGTATGTATGTATGTATGTATGTATGTATGTATGTATGTATGTATGTATGTATGTATGTATGTATGTATGTATGTATGTATGTATGTATGTATGTATGTATGTATGTATGTATGTATGTATGTATGTATGTATGTATGTATGTATGTATGTATGTATGTATGTATGTATGTATGTATGTATGTATGTATGTATGTATGTATGTATGTATGTATGTATGTATGTATGTATGTATGTATGTATGTATGTATGTATGTATGTATGTATGTATGTATGTATGTATGTATGTATGTATGTATGTATGTATGTATGTATGTATGTATGTATGTATGTATGTATGTATGTATGTATGTATGTATGTATGTATGTATGTATGTATGTATGTATGTATGTATGTATGTATGTATGTATGTATGTATGTATGTATGTATGTATGTATGTATGTATGTATGTATGTATGTATGTATGTATGTATGTATGTATGTATGTATGTATGTATGTATGTATGTATGTATGTATGTATGTATGTATGTATGTATGTATGTATGTATGTATGTATGTATGTATGTATGTATGTATGTATGTATGTATGTATGTATGTATGTATGTATGTATGTATGTATGTATGTATGTATGTATGTATGTATGTATGTATGTATGTATGTATGTATGTATGTATGTATGTATGTATGTATGTATGTATGTATGTATGTATGTATGTATGTATGTATGTATGTATGTATGTATGTATGTATGTATGTATGTATGTATGTATGTATGTATGTATGTATGTATGTATGTATGTATGTATGTATGTATGTATGTATGTATGTATGTATGTATGTATGTATGTATGTATGTATGTATGTATGTATGTATGTATGTATGTATGTATGTATGTATGTATGTATGTATGTATGTATGTATGTATGTATGTATGTATGTATGTATGTATGTATGTATGTATGTATGTATGTATGTATGTATGTATGTATGTATGTATGTATGTATGTATGTATGTATGTATGTATGTATGTATGTATGTATGTATGTATGTATGTATGTATGTATGTATGTATGTATGTATGTATGTATGTATGTATGTATGTATGTATGTATGTATGTATGTATGTATGTATGTATGTATGTATGTATGTATGTATGTATGTATGTATGTATGTATGTATGTATGTATGTATGTATGTATGTATGTATGTATGTATGTATGTATGTATGTATGTATGTATGTATGTATGTATGTATGTATGTATGTATGTATGTATGTATGTATGTATGTATGTATGTATGTATGTATGTATGTATGTATGTATGTATGTATGTATGTATGTATGTATGTATGTATGTATGTATGTATGTATGTATGTATGTATGTATGTATGTATGTATGTATGTATGTATGTATGTATGTATGTATGTATGTATGTATGTATGTATGTATGTATGTATGTATGTATGTATGTATGTATGTATGTATGTATGTATGTATGTATGTATGTATGTATGTATGTATGTATGTATGTATGTATGTATGTATGTATGTATGTATGTATGTATGTATGTATGTATGTATGTATGTATGTATGTATGTATGTATGTATGTATGTATGTATGTATGTATGTATGTATGTATGTATGTATGTATGTATGTATGTATGTATGTATGTATTTATGTATGTATGTATGTATATATGTATGTATGTATGTATGTATGTATGTATGTATGTATGTATGTATGTATGTATGTATGTATGTATGTATGTATGTATGTATGTATGTATGTATGTATGTATGTATGTATGTATGTATGTATGTATGTATGTATGTATGTATGTATGTATGTATGTATGTATGTATGTATGTATGTATGTATGTATGTATGTATGTATGTATGTATGTATGTATGTATGTATGTATGTATGTATGTATGTATGTATGTATGTATGTATGTATGTATGTATGTATGTATGTATGTATGTATGTATGTATGTATGTATGTATGTATGTATGTATGTATGTATGTATGTATGTATGTATGTATGTATGTATGTATGTATGTATGTATGTATGTATGTATGTATGTATGTATGTATGTATGTATGTATGTATGTATGTATGTATGTATGTATGTATGTATGTATGTATGTATGTATGTATGTATGTATGTATGTATGTATGTATGTATGTATGTATGTATGTATGTATGTATGTATGTATGTATGTATGTATGTATGTATGTAATGTATGTATGTATGTATGTATGTATGTATGTATGTATGTATGTATGTATGTATGTATGTATGTATGTATGTATGTATGTATGTATGTATGTATGTATGTATGTATGTATGTATGTATGTATGTATGTATGTATGTATGTATGTATGTATGTATGTATGTATGTATGTATGTATGTATGTATGTATGTATGTATGTATGTATGTATGTATGTATGTATGTATGTATGTATGTATGTATGTATGTATGTATGTATGTATGTATGTATGTATGTATGTATGTATGTATGTATGTATGTATGTATGTATGTATGTATGTATGTATGTATGTATGTATGTATGTATGTATGTATGTATGTATGTATGTATGTATGTATGTATGTATGTATGTATGTATGTATGTATGTATGTATGTATGTATGTATGTATGTATGTATGTATGTATGTATGTATGTATGTATGTATGTATGTATGTATGTATGTATGTATGTATGTATGTATGTATGTATGTATGTATGTATGTATGTATGTATGTATGTATGTATGTATGTATGTATGTATGTATGTATGTATGTATGTATGTATGTATGTATGTATGTATGTATGTATGTATGTATGTATGTATGTATGTATGTATGTATGTATGTATGTATGTATGTATGTATGTATGTATGTATGTATGTATGTATGTATGTATGTATGTATGTATGTATGTATGTATGTATGTATGTATGTATGTATGTATGTATGTATGTATGTATGTATGTATGTATGTATGTATGTATGTATGTATGTATGTATGTATGTATGTATGTATGTATGTATGTATGTATGTATGTATGTATGTATGTATGTATGTATGTATGTATGTATGTATGTATGTATGTATGTATGTATGTATGTATGTATGTATGTATGTATGTATGTATGTATGTATGTATGTATGTATGTATGTATGTATGTATGTATGTATGTATGTATGTATGTATGTATGTATGTATGTATGTATGTATGTATGTATGTATGTATGTATGTATGTATGTATGTATGTATGTATGTATGTATGTATGTATGTATGTATGTATGTATGTATGTATGTATGTATGTATGTATGTATGTATGTATGTATGTATGTATGTATGTATGTATGTATGTATGTATGTATGTATGTATGTATGTATGTATGTATGTATGTATGTATGTATGTATGTATGTATGTATGTATGTATGTATGTATGTATGTATGTATGTATGTATGTATGTATGTATGTATGTATGTATGTGGTTTCGTTTGCGGCACTATATAAACTGAACGCGAGTTTGATGATACTTACGTCAATCGATTCGTCTTAATCCGGGGAGTGTCACTAAAGATATGACAGTAGTCAAAATTTAATATGGCGGCCGACAGACGCCGTTTTGTTTATACGAAAAAATAAAGAGTCGGCAAACTGTATCAAAATGGGTATCAATCGATAAATATTTGAAAATCATCTTTAGGCTTCTCTTATGATTTTTAATTGCGAATGACCCGTTAGGATCTTTAACGGTTTAAAGTTGGTCGCAACCAAAAAAAACCGATTTCGTACGTAAATAAAAAAAGAGAACATTAAACAAAGACCGTATACGAAAATCAAAAAGGTAACAAATAAAACTAAATAAAAAATTTTTTTTTTTTAGTTTTTTTACGCAGTTGTATTTTTTGATTTTTTAAATTTATGTCTTGTTTATTTTTAATTTTGCCATAATATAAAAAAAAAAAAATTTAAATGAGAGGCTTATTGTAATAACATCATATGCCACATATAAATTATTCTGATATAATCGACTTTAAAGTTAAAAATAATTATTAAAAACAGGTGTTTCAAGAAATTATTGTACATACCACTTTGAGAGCTCCTTTGAAACGACTACTATCACATACCCATCGTTGGACAATGGCAACATAGCAGAAATGGCTGTATTTAAATTTGAGTGTGGCTTATGATGTTACTGCACAAACAATTTAAAAAATTATTTTATATTTTTTATCTTTTGTATGGCTTAATGCAGAAAACATTTAAAAATTGTTTTAAGACTAAAAAATTTCATAAACGTATTTGCTTTTAAATAAATTATTATACAAAACGGACATAATTAAAATAAGTATAAAAAAACAAATTTATGGATTGCAAAGAATTGTGGAAGGTATCATAAATCGGTGGAATATATGGAAGTAAGGATTTAAGATTTAATATCTTATTGCCTGCAATTTTTACAGGCTCTGCATATTTTTTTTTTGCTTTCCACTTAGAGTCGAAGGTCTTCCTTTTTTAGCATGTTCACTTCCTTATATTCTTCATTAAATAAACTTTTTATGAAATTTGATTTTTTGTGTTCTCTGCTCTAAAGTGGAAAGTGATTCACAGCAAAAATTTATATTATGTAGATTTTTACTAACCCCATTTAATATTGGTCTTAATCAAAAAAGCGTCTTGTGTCACAAGCATTACGACAACGGATTTTTATGATTATTATTCATGTTCAAATAATTTTAGAAAATTTTTACAGCAAAGAAATCATAAGCAATATGTATTTATTTACTAGTTATTTTTATGCAATAACATCTTAAAATCATTTGTATACCCACACATTCGTGTCTGATTAAAAAACTTCATGACTTTCATATATAACTTCTTCGTAAATCAAAATTTGGTTTTAAGCTGTAAAAAATTTTTATGTTATTACGAAAAAAAATTCAACAAAAATATTGAAATGTAAAAAGTTAATTATCGTCTAAATCAGAAACTAATTAGAAAATAGCTTAAATATTTTGAGGTTATGTTGGGATGGTTATAATCAGTAGGAAAAACTCAATTCGGGTGGCTTATGATGTTATAACAATAAGGTCTTCAAATGTAAAATAGTATTGTACATAATGCGGTTATTCGTAACACAAGAAATGTACTGAAGAAAGAGTACTACAGAATTTCCCATTACTGACCTAAAGTAATTATTGACAAACTCTAGGACATTCATTTAATTTTGTCAAAATTGTCCATGTTGTTTTAAAATTTTTTGCTATTTTTAAATAAAATCGGGCTTTTTTCCGACAGCTGTTCATCTTTCTTAAAGTGAGTTGTTTCAGAGTTTTTTATCTTATTTGCAATTTAAGCGAAGTCAGAGCTTAAGCATTTTCTTTATTATCTAAGCCAGGAGTGCCCAAAAGTTTCTTATGGAAGAGCAAACACCAAATATTTGAAGAAAACAAATTTTTATTCAATATTTTTTGTTGTAAAAACCAATACATACAAAGAAAAAATATTTCATATATTTATTTGTTGTTGCTTTGCACTTGCGTGTATACAGTGAATAACGAAAAAAAACTAATAAGACAAAGTTGTTTGTGTATTTCGTATTGCTAGTGCTGAGTGCTGTATGTGTATTAAAACACACAGCCTATAGCTAAGTGCTCTTACAAAAACAAATGAGCACCAAGCACATAGGAGTTGGACAACGTTGATCTAAAATATTTATTTTCCTTTTTGGAAGAGGAATTTTATATATTTTTAATATATCCAAGCAAAAACGTTTGTCATTTTTGTAATCGGTGGTAGTACTTTATTAATGGCTTACAAAATAATGAGTGGTACTTATGTATCTTATTACTATGCTTCAAATTAGAAGTACTACTTAGTTTTTATAAAATTAGTACGTATTTTTATCATTTTCTGAAAGTAGTTACAATTTGTTGATATGTATTAATATAATAAGTAGACAACCACATTTTGAGTCAACATGTGTTTGTATATGAAAACTATTTTTTTTTTCGCTTAAACTTATAAGTCAACAATAGCTGAGTGGCTAAAGTTCTTGCCTGCATATCTGAACGAGCACAGGTTCGTGCCCCAGCTGAGTAAAAAAAAACCTAAAATAAAAAAATATATATATAAGTCGGAAGTTATTATTATTCGGCTTAAGTTCACAATAATTGAATTAATGTAAATTCAAATTATTTTTAAGAGTGGAATATTAGAATATCTAATCAGACTAGCAGAACGGATTAGTACTACTAATTTCGACAGCCGCTACGCTGTCATCATCAGCGTCCTTTGTACACATTTTCAGTTCAAATAAATAATTACGTACAAATAATAAAAAATATATATAAAACACATTGCGTATAATTTTTTTTTTTAATTTTAATTTGTTTATTTGACTGCTTATTTTTTAGCTTCAAGTAAGCCAAATAATAACAAGTTAATTGCTGTGACAATGTAAATACATTTGTAAGAGGTACCCTTTATGTTTTTGACTTCTCAACAAAAATAAGTAGTTATAGAGTCAAATTGTAATTACCTACCAGAAAGTAAACTTTTTGCTGGGATACTTTTGAGCCATTCAATAGCAAACTTTCCCTGTCAATATTTCCGACCTCGCTATTTATGGGATATTGGAATTTTTCGATCTTACAGAGACAAAAAGCAAGTTAGATTCCAGATATTAGCAATGCTTTTATTTATGTTTAAACAGTAAAAGTGAACTTTTAAGTAATATTATATCAGATTCGTTTAAAACACAACACTAATGCTTTGTAATAGCATAATACTTTACATAAAATGCATTACTAACAAATAATTGTAATTAAAACAATAATAACATTTAATTATTGTATAATTATTGTATATTAATTTATTGTATATTTTCATTCCCTTTCATTCATTTTCCTTTCCTCTCAACGCACATGTACACTCTTGACTTCAAATATAATTATTATAATTGCCAAAATCACATAAATTGCTGATATAGCAAACACGTACAAGGGATTTGCGGTAAAGACCATACTTGTTAAGAGAATACTGCCAAGAAGAAATGTGGCTGCAAGAAATGATACCATTAAAATTGTTTGTAAATCACGATGCCACAAGGTGTCTGGATCTTGTTTAGAGGGAACATATATTTTCGGCTTAAGAGGACGATACTCCTGTTCGTATTGCGTTTCAAAGCCACTAGTAAAATCCACATCATCTAAAGGCGGCGACTTTTCCAAATCACTTGAGGCCATACTTTTCTCTATACTTTTAAATATTTTTTATTTGCCCTAGTTTGTTTTACAAAAACTTTTTTTCTTTTTTAAAACTGTTACTAAAATTGATGACTTCATTTACTTGACAATATGACAGTTTGATTAAAACTGTTTCACCCAGTTTTTTCTACTTGTATTGTTGTAACGCTCTTGAATGTTTGGATACTTTTGTATTTGTTTTCTTTCGATCGTTTTGTTATCATATCAATAAAATAAAACAACAACAAAAACAAATGTGCTAATGATAAGATACAACCTACAACTTCCACACCTACAACTCAATGTTATCCACAAATTCATACAGTGGAACATTAAAACAACCCAGTAAAAGGCAGGGATAAAGAGGCCTTCCTGAAGGCATCTTTAGCAGACATAAGGCCTTCCAATCCCCATTCCATTCTCATTTTATGTTTACCCTTGCGGCGCACAGTGGTTCAGAATCAACTTTCACTGATCAAAACTTATATATTTTCTTGCCATAGATTTTTAAAATATTTACGCCATCAGAAAGGATATATATCAAAAGTAAGGTAGACAAAAAATTTTATAAAAATATTCTCAGTAGTGGGCGTGGTATGCTGCTAAAAGAAAGAATTTATGTTAATTAAAAAATAAATAAAATTTGTCATATTTTATCTGAATTATGATATATTTCTTCGAAAACTATTGTCGAAAAAAGCTGCGGTTTTGTTGTTTAAAAATTATATGTGCACACCCTGTACAATTTGTAGTTAGGGTGCCAATGCAATAAATTTTAAGCCCAAATATTTTCGTGAAATTTTAAGTTAATACCCTGTTCAGACATAGATTTTTAATTGAGACAACTGAATTTTAATTGAGCAATTAGATTTAATTTTCAGACATAGTAAATTAAGCTTACGCAATTAGCATTTAAATGGTGTAATAAGTATACAGGTGGCAGCGTAAGGGCAACCAATACAACAATAAAACAAAAAGTAGATAATGGTTGTCAAAAAATACACGTGTTTGACGTAACTTATGTACAAAATTAGTAGAAAAAGAATAATCATCTGACGTTATACTGCCATCTGTATACCATGGGCTTGCCACTGTATACAATTTTTGCTTCTCACTGAACATACTTCGCAGTAAACGCACTTGTCAGAAAGGGTGGCATTTCGAGCTTCACTCAATTCATGAAATAATTAAGTACTAATTGCTCAATTTATTAATTGAACCCTTGTATAGTAAATTGAGCTCAATTAAGGCTTTAATTGCGTTTATTTCCTAAATTGCGCAATTAAGGCGTATGTCTGAACATGATATTAGTAGTGTATAAATTTTGAAGATGAAAAGGAATCAAAAAACCAAAAATCTCCAGAGAATGATTAAATTTTTATTTTAATGAAATATTTTAAAAAATTTTTACCAAAATTGCTAGTAATTGCTAATATTTTTTTCACTCTTTTATGTTTGTACACGCATAACTCTGGCATTTGTTAACCGATTTTCAAAATTCTTTTTTTGTCTGAAAGGGCTTGCCTGCAGTTTGGTTTCATAATTAATTTTTTTTTTTTTAATCTGAGGGGGAAATTTGCTCCCTCATGCATAACTCTGTCATTTGTGAACCAATTTTGAAAAATGTTTGTTTTGTTTGAAAGAGGTTGTCTGCAGTATGGACCCATAATTTTTTTTTCGAAAATAGAAGGGGCAAATTCGATCCCCTTAAGCATAACTCTGTCATTTGTGAACCGATTTTCAAAACTATTTTTTTTTGTTTAAAAGGGGTTGCTTGGAGTTTGTTTCCCTTATTTGCTTTCTAAAATCGAATGGAGAAATGTTCTCCCACAGGCATAACTCTTTCATTTGTAAACAGATTTTCAAAATTGTGTGTTTTTAAGAGGTTTACCTGCAGTTTTGTAGCGTAATTTTTTCGATAATCGGAGTGCAGATTTGTTAAGAAAGAACTACAATAAAATCTTCATTAGCTCAAAGTTACAGAGATTGTCCAATGAAAAACGATTCTGAACCACTGTGTGATATATGCCTTACACAGTCGCTTCCCAATGTAGGCATTATCAACGGCTTCTTCGGGAATGCCCTTTTGAATGCTTTCTAAAGAAGGCCCGTTAAAAAGCAAATGAAGGTAATTTTTGGTCTGTATTTTCATAGCGGCTTCTTTATATTTGATTAATATGATTCTTTATTTCGAACTATTTCTTTTCATCCAAAATAGCTTTTTTAAGAAGGAATTGGTCATGTGGTTTCTACATAATATAAGGATAAGTTAATCAGCCCCAACATAGACGTCATAATAGCAGCATATGTAAAGTCTCTTGTACGTAAATTTCAGTCTTAAGCACGAAAAAAGTGGAGCTCTAATTATTTCGCATGAAGACTCAAAATACTGTAGATACATTTCATATGTTTTCCACAAAATAAACATACTCGTAGTACTACTTATGCAACAGTTTTTCGTGAGTAGTTCGTGTAAATTTTTTTATATGAACTTTTCACAGCACTTCGCACGAAATGATGAACAGAGTACCATGCTTTACGTACAAATTACTCTCGGAAAATGAATACGAAAATGTTTATTTCTAAAGCACATTTTTAGGGTTCCATACACTAAGAATGTATAGGACCCCATATTAATTTCGCTACGCTGTCTGTCTGTCTGTCTCTCTATATGTAACAGGTTCTTTTTTCGAGAACCGTAAGAGCTACGGATAATTTCACAGAATATGTAAAACTTTAGCCGCTACTACAACAAATATATATATATATATATATATATATATATATATATATATATATATATATATATATATATATATATATATATATATATATATATATATATATATATATATATATATATATATATATATATATATATATATATATATATATATATATATATATATATATATATATATATATATATATATATATATATATATATATATATATATATATATATATATATATATATATATATATATATATATATATATATATATATATATATATATATATATATATACATATATATTTATTGTATCTTCAATTAAATTGAACTAACAATAAGTAATCAAATCCTAAATCTAAAATTTTAATTTTTAAGTCCAGCCAATGCCAGACAAAAATATTTGTTTCAGCGGTTGGTTCTTTGGTTGTTTAAGTCTCTCGTGTTCGGCTGAGAGCAAAAGTGTCCCTCCTTCTCAGCCGAGTGTGGCCTCAAAAGTTAATGATGTTTCGGGCTAGGGGATTTGGGTGACACTCAAGTCTTTTTATGTAGCTTGTCACGTGCTTAGAAAACACTGTCTTAACCGGCGGCACATCTAGTCTTTATGAATTCGCTTGTTTCTGACATATCATGGGGCTGCTGTAATCGTACGAAGTATTTTATTTTGTTGCCTTCGAATTTTTTCTACATTTGATGCCGAGGCAGTGTCTCATAACTAGATTCCGTAGGACCATATTGGTTTTACAATGGAGTTGTATAGAAGAAGTTTACAATCTAAGCTTAGAGTAGAGTTCCTTCCAAACAGCAAATTCATTTGATCTGCTTTTAATTTCATTTGGGTCACCTTTGCATTTATGTGTGACTTCCATTTTAGACGACGATCAAGATGAACACCGAGATATTTGACTTCAGTGTGTTGAGGTATAGTTTGGTTATATATTTTTATATAGGTGGACAGGTTTCTCCGCACATTGTAAAAGTAATGTGTAGGCATTTTTGTTCGTTAATTTTAACTACCATTGTTTTAGTCATTGTTCCATTTGGGGTATATAATCTTGCAGTTTGCGGGAAGCTTCTTAATGGCTTTTGTGAACACTTAGAAAAACTGTATCATCAGCGAATGTTTATATGTGTATGTTACTGCTTACCGGCAAGTCAGAGGCATATATCAGATACATCAGATATATCAGACAAAATACAGGACGGAAAATGTTGCCTTGAGGAACTCTGGCTTCAGTGGGTTGCAGAGGGCTTAGAAAATTACCTCCTTTAACAACACATTTTCGCTGAGTTAACTAGCTTTCTAAATGTTTAAAGATGTTTTCGGGTAGGTTTTGTTTTAGTTTATGTATTAAACCTTCGTGCCATACTTTATCAAATGCCTGAGAAACATCGATGAAGGCGCAGAACAATATTTCATTTCTTCGAAGGTTTTTCTAACCACGTTCACGTGTCTATATGTTTGTTCAATCGTGGTATGTTGTTTCCTAAAACCGAATTGGTGGTCTGGAATGCATCCAGTACAATTCAGTATGGGTGTTAGCTTACTCATAACTAGCTTTTCAAATAGTTTTGGCATGTTAGACAATAGGCTTATAGGCCTATAGGATTCCACCTTCACATGATCTTTGCATGGCTTATGTATCATGTTAATCAGCGAAACCTTCCATTCTGCGGGATAGCATTTGAGGTGCAAAATGCTATTAATAATAAATAGAGCTATCCGTTTCCCAGTATAGGGTATGTCTAAGAGCATTTTGTTGCTTATCTTATCAACGCCTGGAGCTTTTTTCAAATTTAAGCACGCAATACAGTGTTCAATCTCACGAATATTGAACCTCAAAGTAACATCTGGTATAGCGAGGATTGGTGGCAGCTCAACTATAATATCAGATGTATTTCGAGTAAATACTTTCTGCAAGTGGTTTACAAACAGAGTATCTTTTTCAGTGTTAGTTCTTGCCCAGTCTCCCATTCGAAGCTCGCAAAGGAGATTTATATATCACTGGTCTTTTGATGCCTCGGGCTGCTGTCCATTTTGAAGAGTAGTGGTTTTTTGATATTCAAGTAGAGTTGTAAGCTGTTTAGTACATTCCTTGAGCCTAGACTTTAGCTGAGAGGATCTGTAGCGTTGCCATTCCCTACGAACTCTTCTTTTTTCGGATATAAGCCGTTCTACATCAGCTGAATAAATTTTATTATATCTCACTTGAAGATTTGTAGTAGTAGCATTTAGAGCAGCTTGCTTAAGGTTTGCCTCAAACATTTTAATATAGTCATCTATGTCAGCAGACTTTTTTAATGGAATATTTTCTGTGCAGTGAGCACTCAAATATTTTTTGTATTTCAGCCAATTTTTACGTGTGGTTGTCATCCTTAAATCAGAAGTGGGTGAAGAAGTTGTATGTGAATATATAGTGACAATAGTTAGTGAGTGATCTGAAGACAAATCTACAGATAGTTCAACTTGGATCATTTCGCTGGGCACACCCTTTACCACTATAGAATAAATAACATCAGGTATTTCTCGGCGATCTGTTGGCCAGTAAGTTGGCTGCCCACTTGATATAACATTTAAACTCATTTTAGAAATTATGTCAAACAAAACGCAACCCTTTGGTGTGATGAGGCGAGATCCCCAGAACCTGTGCTTAGCGTTGTAATCACCGGTTGCCAAAAAGCGTGGGCATAGTGAATTAAAAAATCTACTACATGGTTTTCTGTAATAGAGTACCTGGGAGGAGAATAAATAGGTTTTGATGAAAAGCTTCAATGCAGATGTTAGTTGCTTGAAGATAGTCTTCACAATGATCGCTTGTTAAGTAGTGTTTTAATCGCGATTTTATTAGTATACCCGAGCCACCACAAGCTCTACCTTGGGGGTCCTTTGTGTCGTAGACAGTATATCAATTGATTTAAAAAAAATTCTAGTCGTCAAATGCGTCTCAGAGATAAGCATATATGACAGTTAAAAATTAAAGGGTGTTCTGAAGCAAGCAACGAAACATGTTGTAATACTAATGTAACTTACAGACACTTGAAATTTTCAAAGTTAGTGTATTAATATAAGCACTACACTAATTAACCAATTTGACTCTATAACCAATTTGACTATATCATTTAAAAAAGCTCCTGTATCTTGGCAACCGTAGCTCTTGAAATTTTAATAAACGCCAAAACTAAAAAATTACAAAATTAAAAACAGGCCAAAAAAGCGCTTAAAGGAAAAAGAGCACCAAAAGTAAAAACAATCGCTAACACGCAAAATTCGATCAAAACTACAAAAATCTACAAAAACAGAAAAAAATCCCCAAAAAGAAAAAGCACCAAAACTTAAAAAATCACTAAAACTAAAAATTGACAAAAACCACCAAAACTGAAAAAAGCGCTAAAAAAAGGGACAAACAAAAGATAATTTCCAAAAACCAAAAAAAAATCGCCAAAACGAAAAAATGTCAGAACAAAAAAAACGCTAAAGCTAAAAAAACTGCAAAAAACCGAAAAAATCGCCAAAATCCCCAAAACGAAACTCGCAAACTTGAAAAAGTGACAAAACCAAAATAATTCGCTAAAATTAAAAATACCGTCAAAAAACAAAAATATCGGTAAAATAAAAAAACCGCAAAAACTTAAAAATCGGCAAAAAAAAAATTGAAAAAACGACAAATCGGCGCAAATCGAAAAAATCAGCAAAATGAAAACAGCGCAAAAGCTAAAAAATCACCAAAAAACGAAAAAAAACTTTAAAAAAAACTTTAAAAATAAGTGAAAACATGTTAGTTGCATTGAAAAATAAGGTCTGCAATATGCAGGCCTGTTTAGTTTTACCACTGGGAAAATAAAAAACAAAGAACAATGTATATGGGTCAGTCTCATTTTTAGTGCACATTCACGGGTTGTTTTTTACTTTACCAATTTAACTAATAAAATATGGGAAGGTATGATTCATATTATAGTTTTCATCTCATTCAATTGATCCTGAAATAGAATTATATTATCCGATTTTTTAAAATTTTTGTGTACTGATCATTTGCTTTCACGGCTGTTCTGGGACTTCTTTTTGGAAAAAAATACACCACAAAAAATTTGTATGAGGTTTGAGAACACTATTTATCTATTTTCTAAAAAAAAATTTAAAATAATCGCAGAACGGATATTAAAGCTATGATCAATTTTTACATTTTATCTTGGGTTCACATGGAAAACTAAAAAAGTAGTAAATTTTAAGCAAATTATTTACAAAGATTTATACAAGATAAAAAAGCAGGCTAGCTCTTATTTCAAATAAGACTAATTTTAATAAAATTAACCGACAAAGTCAAAAGCTCTGCCAATTTCAAACACATAATACTTTGTTCGGAAATATAACAATCCACAGTGTGTCAGAATCGAAATATTTTGAAAGCAAATCAGAAAATTCTAAACTGCTGCTATCAACTCTTATTTCACCGTCATAAAATGTATAGATAATTATATATAAGAATTTTTCTAACGTAACGCTCAATACATTTTCTTACGTATTTAATATTTTGTCAGAACACATAATACATAATTCAGATGTATAATCTTCGATAAGTTTTAACATGGGCCCAACTTATTTACTAAAAACATTCATTTAAATTAAAAATATATGGATGATACAGGCCAACACAAGAAAAGTGTCCAGGGCTCTGTTCATAGTTTATGATAATATTACGAGTGCCGACTACGATGGTATCGTTAGTTTTTTTCTAGCAGCTCTAGTTTTAAAGATATAGTGATATTTAATACATGCACAGAAAAAAATAAGTTTCGTTTTTGATAACAAAAATCTCGGTATTCAATAATTTTTTTTTCAAATTTCCTGTGATAAAGAATTCCCCTATATTGATAACAAAATTATTTCAAAATAAAAATATATATATAAAATAAAAAAAATTTTGACATGGCTGGAATACGAACCCGGGCTTTCCGGACGTAAAGCATACACTCTCTAGCTGAGCCATATCCCATTTATTTTTTTATGGGATACAACTTGTTTTAAGTACTTATGTATAAAAAGAAAAGAAATAACCGGCATGGGAAAGAAATACTTACAACGAAATATTTTATTATGTTAAAGATAAATGTTATTGAAATTCATTTTTTTTTAATAACATGGTTTTATTGAATATAATTCTTGTCTATTTTTTTCTGTGTGGGGCATAATTTTTGAGGCGGACAACCCAAAAATTTTTCTTGACCTAGTAGGTATGAATGTGTATGGAAATTTTTTTGTATGATGTTTATTTGTCGAGTTATGGGCTGCGAAAGTGTTGCCGTGGCTGTGAAATTTTTTTTAAATCATTGTTTCGAGTAAAAAAAATTTAAATTAGTGATTCTTGTAGGAAATCGTGTGATATTTAAAAAAAAATATTTAATTTAAAAAAAACAATTTTTCATGACCAAAACGGGAAATGACCAATTAAAATTTAAATGTTTCTAACTTCGATCCTTTTTATTTTTATTTTTTTTTACTCAACTTAAAAAGTTTCATAATGGGATCTTTACAAGCTTAAAAGTTATGCAAATTTCTTTACATGAACCCCATTTTTGTATAGAATCGGTATAAGATATCGTGTAAACATTACGTTCAATGTATTAGACGTGTTCAGCACTTTTATGTAAAACTCCACAAGAAATAAGCTCATTAAATATTTTAACCCTCTAGCGCTTCGACGTATGAATCTTTTTTGACCATTTCTTAAAAAGAAGTAAAAACTGCCCTTCGACGGCGAGATAGCGAGCTGAAAAATCCTTAAAAAATGTTTCTCATACACTGAAAGAATTTCGTTCATAAATGCTGTGAATTTTGACATTAAACCAGTAAAAATTTTCATTTAAACTCAACTAATGTCACACTTCGTTGGATTAATGAAACAAGTTTCGTTAACACTATTTTAATAAAAATTTAAATAAATATATGAAATAATTTCATTGCTCCAATGTAATCATTTCACTAAGCTAATACACATATTTCA
Source organism: Panzeria rudis (assembly GCA_956483635.1). Lineage (NCBI taxonomy): Eukaryota > Metazoa > Arthropoda > Insecta > Diptera > Tachinidae > Panzeria > Panzeria rudis. Next base: position 94,372,690 of record OY101449.1, on the reverse strand, counting down.
TTATATCAGTGAAACTATTGCATTGTTTTAATAAAACTGCTTTATCATTTTAATGAAATAATTTCATTATTTTAATGAAACTCTGTCATTATTTTAATGATATTCTGTCATTATTGTAAACAAATTATTTCATTGTTTTGATGAAATTATTACATTACATAGTAGCCTCATTAACTTGTCTTTTTTATTGTCTATTATAATTTATTGACAATTCCATGGTTGAAATATGCACGAAGACGCTAATGCACATCCGAAAATTTTTTAATGTTGATGGCTGCTCACAGCTTCGAAATCAAACTCTTGATTCAAACCATTTGCTTTATAGGCACCGTCTTAAGTAGCCTAGCCAACAGCACAGTTAAATCAATTGCTTAATTCACAATTTGTATCGCCGTTCTTGTATCAAAAACACTTTTTGTTTATTTGCTTATGAACACCTAGTGTATTGTATTGACGAACAAAGGAAGAACAAGATACATACAAATACTCTCAGAGAGTACAAAATAATGCTCTCTGCGTATCATAATAAATACGACTTTTTCAAAACATATGATATAAAAATGTATTGAATACACTAATTTTTATATGAAAATTATCAACAACAAGTTTACACTATTGTAGTCAATACAATATTACACTCGATACAAAGATACAAGAGGTTTTGTGAATTAAGCAAATGTGTCTATGAGTGTATAATAATAAGAAAGTGTACAACAACAATAACAACAACAAACACATAAAACTATTTTCCTTATAAAAAGCATCCAGCTTCATAAGTGGTAAAAAAAAGAACAAGAACGCTGATGAAACGGTGTAGCGGCCTGTCGAAATCAGGAGTAGGAATCCGTTCTGCTAATCTGATTTGAATATTCCAACATTCCACTCTTAATAAAAAATAATTTGAATTTACATTAATTCAAATATTGAACTAAAAGGCCGAAATAAGGGTAGAAATACAACATCACGGCTGCGGGCACGGTTTCCGTTTGTCAAAGAAATAACAAATTAAATGAACTGCGGTGACGGATGCGGTTTTTCTTGCCATTATTTAAAATTTTCTACACAATTTGCACTTATTTTCTTTTAAAACTTTAAAAATGTATAGCAATTTAATTTAATAAACAAGGAATTCCAATAAATATTTTAAGTTTTTGGTTTATTTTTCTAATTTAATTATGTATTTATTCACAACAAATTATTAAAATTTTTATTTTTTGTTCCCAAAAACATGAAAATTTTTGATGACTATAGCAACAATTGGAAGAGAATTATTACAAAAATGAGAAAACGCAATGAAATTAAAATAGATTCTATTTTCATGCGGTTTCTTTGGAAGTTTTAAATTGTCAAATATTCATATAAAAAAAAGAAACGCAGCCGCAACCGTGAGGTTGTATTTCTACTCTAATAAATTTTCTCAGATTTATAACTATTCAGTTCAAAAATAAACATTACGTAAAAATAAACTTTCGATCGATTAAGACCCATCTGGTGATCTTCATCTCTTTCCCAGAGCGTAAAATTATACATATTCAACGTATATATAAAATCCCATCTTCTCTATGGTTGCGAGACATGGAACACTGCACCTAGAGACATTCAAGTCTTCAGAAAATGTTGAGAATCTTCTGGCCAATAGCAGGTTATGGGAGTATTCTAATCAACAGTCAATTGACATCGAAATAAAAAATTGTAAATGGCGGTGGATTGGCCATACCCTTAGAAGGCCATATAATGACATCAAAAGCAATGCCATAGGGCCAAATCTACAGGGCAATCGAAGAAAAGGACATCCTACTCACACCTGGAGAAGACAGATCGACGCAGGTCTAAAGTCGGCATGATAAAGTCTGCGGGAGAGGCATTGCTCCCTTCCCAACAGGAAAGCCTATATATGTCAAGGATTACGATTAAAAGATGTGATTACGATTATAATAACTTTGCAAACCGTACTCGCGGATGAGGAACATTTATTTAATACATAAAACAGTGACAGGCACGACAAAGAATATTAACTATTTATTTTAGTTTACCGGACTGTACTCCGAGATATGTGAACACAACGAATGACGAAACAATACTAAATATTGAAGAAAGAATTTTTTTAACCTGCTTGCCTATTTTGAATGCAAATCAGTAAAACAGAATAGTAAATCCTATTTTACTGCTTTAAGGCGCTTTTCACAATGTACGATTAAAAGTAAACGTGGGCTTTACAGGCAATTTGTGTATGCCGAACTTGCCGTTAAAGTCCACGTTAACTTTTAAACTTACATTGTGATTCTACAAAATTCTATTCCTCTTACATAAGCGTTTCCATTATTTTGTTTCAAAAGGGACGCTCCAAACAATACCGAATAAGAATAAATTTCTAAAAATATTGACTGAATTTTAAGCATGTGAATATATAAAATTTCTCTATAAATTCACGGCGGGGTCGTAATTGTTCACAGGTAAGGCTTGAAAATTTAGATAATACTAAAGTAAAAAGAAGTGATCCGTAAAAATAAAGCTTGCGAAATAATACGTAACAATATGCCAAAGAAATTTAACGAGTTTTTAAAACTATGTCCATAACGGGTTTTCCAAAATTTATAAATTTTCGATACACTTGTGAACAAATTTGTCCCTAACTGCATATGTATAAGAATTAAGAATGTGTAGTTAGTTTGAAATGCACAATATTTTTATTTTAAATAATTATCTGAAATACTAGAAAATACAACTAACATAGTTATAAGCACCAAACAAAAATAAAAATTACGAGCAAAATTACCAAAATATTTGTTGTTATCAATAAAAATATATCCACTGAGGACCATTTATTCTTAAGTAAAGCATTTAATTCCACATTTGAGATATTTTCAGTTCTTATAGAATCTATTATTGGATTTTCACTATCTCTTTTCTGGCCAGCATTAAGTAAGCATTCACGGGACTCACTAGAAAAAACACAAACGTTGCTTTAAAAAAGATTTTCTTATTGATTCTCGCTTTTACCCAATTAAAGACATATTTGCGATAAAAATAAATTCCACGAATAATGCTGCCTTGTATACGAATTGTTTAAAACTGTCTGTAAATAAAAAATGAATAAATAAATATATTTCCAATTGATTGCATTTTTAGTTAGAGAATACTTTGTGGTCAGCCACAGTTCTAGATATAATCATAAAAAGGTTAAAAAAAATAAACAAATGAATCATTGCTGCGCATTTTATTTTTATATTGTGCATATTCTCATAAGATTTGATGTCGTACTTGATGATGATGCAAATGAATCAAAAAAAAATCTATGAAATTTAATTTGACAAGGCCAACCACATAGTTGCTCTTCATGCCTTACAGATTTATTAAAACAAACTAGCTTTTTTCGACCCGGTGATGCACGGGCTTTAAACATTTTAAAGGAAAAGTCCTCAATGCGTTTTTTATTGTCTATCTGGTCTAGCAATATGGACGAAATAACTCTGCAAAAAAACCGATTTCAATGCAAGCATCCCATTTAACAGATTACAACACGGACGCAATTATGCGTTAGGTCAAATAGTATGTCCTTCTACTAACTGTGTGCTCGTCCGAAATTTTTTACGGTATCAAACCTTCCATGTCCTTTCAAATAAAAAATTTTGAAATTGGTCAAGGTGCAAATTTCACCACCGATTCTGGAAAAAAATTACGGGACTGAGCTTCAGGCAAACCATTTTAAATAACAAAAGAATTTTGAAAATCGGTTCACAAATGACAGAGTTAAGCATAGGGGCGAGCAAATTTCCCAACCGATTTTAGAAAAAAATGGAACTAAGCCGCAAGCAAACCCTTTCAAACCAAAAAAGAATTTTAAAAATCGGTTGACAAATCACAGAGCTTTGCAGGGAAAGGGGGGCAAACTTCCCCCATCCCCTCTCCCCATTTTTTCGAAAAAAAAATTATGTGACCAAACTGCAAGCAAACCCTTTCAAACAAACAAATAATTTTTAAAATCAGTTTACAAATGACATAGTTAATTAAGCATGGGAGCAAATTTTCCCATGGATTTTGAAAAAAATATTATAGAATAAAACTGCAGCAAAGCCTTTCAAACAAAAATACATTTTAAATCAGTTCAAATATGGAAGCGTTAAGCATGGGGGAGCAAATTTTCCCACCGCTTTTCGAAAAAAAAATTATGGAACTACACAGAAAAAAAAGATTTGTAAATGCAATTAACTTATTTGTAGATACAACTCAAACTTTTTTTAAAATGGCACCTACAACGATTTTTGTAAATACAAACACGGCATTTGTGAAATTAGAAAATAAAATCAACTCGATTATTTCCAATTAAAATCATTGTGTTCTTCACAATTGACGTGTTAACAAAAAAAAATATTTTTAATAAACTGGATTCTCAAAAAACGTTGTTTTGCAAAAAATATTTTCAATAAAAAATATCAACAAATAGTTTGTTGACTCCCGTAGTGCACTGGCTAGTGTGCCAGGCTATTATCCGGAAGGTTACAGGTTCGATTCCTGTCAAGTGCGTTTCTGCAAAAAAGACAAAAAATAATGTTTTTTTTAACTCGTTTTTTACATTTTAAAATTATATCAGTTGAAATTATTTTTATATTAAAAATCTGATTTGTTAAATTTTTGAACCAAATTTTATTATTTATTATCATATATTATTGTTATATCTGCGAAAGCACCAAATATCTTTGGCTGCAATCGAACCGCCGACCTCTGGACTAATAGACCGGCGTACTTGCTTCTGAGCTACAGAGCAACTCGTTAATAAATAACTAAATAATAAATATAAACAAAACGTTGTTTCTTATATTTCTTCTACGTGTGTGCATTCCGTTATGACACAATTTAACAAACCATTTTATTAAGTAATTTAATTGGTTAGAAAATTTTTCATTTGTAATATCAACAATGATGATTATTGAATTTTTCACAAGTTTTTTTTATCAAAAATATTTACAAAAACTGTTGGATTTTTGCGCCATACATGAAAAAAATGTAATTAGCTCAGTTTGTTGAAAAAATTTTCTGTGTTTGTTGTATCAACATCCCAATTTGTTATATTAATTAAATATATTTTTTTATTTAAATTATATATTAATTACTTGATTTGTTAGGGGCTGTTTGATGATATTTTTTTCTGTGTAAGTTGCAAGCAAACCATTTCAAACCAAAAAAGAAATGTAAAAATCGCTTGACAAATACGTAGGCAACCGAGCGGAGGTTTTGGCCCATTTTATCCCCTCGCGGTCCAAAATCGGGGTAAAAAATACGGCCTATATTAATTGTGGGCCAAATATCTATTTCTTTTAAATCGGTTTATCCGTTTAGACGTGATACCGTAACAAATGTCAAATGACAGAGTTATGCTAGAGGGAGGTTTTGACCCATTTGATCCCCTCGCGGTCCAAAATCTGGGTAATAATTATGGCCTATATTAATTGTGGACCAAATATATATCTGTGTACCAAATTGCATTTAAATCGGTATAGTCGTTTAGGCGTAAGGCCGTAAAAAATCTGCAAACAAACAAACAAACATACACCTAATTTTTATATAATATAGGGATTAATAGAACATATATTAAGAATGTCTTCGATGTATGTGAGGTAACCTTTAGAACTGTATTGATTTCGTTGAAATTTATTAAATAAGGCTTGAATTCGTTATTTTATATTATCAATTTAGAATTTGCTAATTAAGATATATAGGAAAAGCTATTTACTACTTGCAATGCTATAGCAGAACCAAACAATCTTAATTTTCGGCAGCCGAAACACATTATCATCAGCATTCATGTCTTCGTTTGTATTACAGGTTTTACTTGACTTGTCAGTTGTTAGAAATATCAGAATATTATCTGTCTAAGCCAATCTTATAGAATACAAAACGTATTACTTCATTATATGCTTTTATATTATTAACAATTAATGATGTAATTGTATCAATAATTCTCAGTCGAGTACTAATTTATTATTTACACAATAATTGAAAAAATACACAATCAATAAGCCCCATTTGCGGTTAAACAATTTTATTATTGTTCGACTATGATGTAGGGAATTCATTTGTGTCCACTTTTTAAACGTTAAATTATTCAAATAATCAAATTTGAGGTAATAGGCGCATGATAGTGCGCCAAGCCAAGTTCAGGCCACACAGTGTGTATATAATAGGGTGTTCATTCGGTTAACCGTTAATCGGTTAACCGGTTAATTACTACCCGATTAACTGACCGGTTAATTTTAGATTGGCTATTTTCGATTAACGGTTAAACCGGTTAAATTCAGTCGATTAACCGATTAACCGACGTAAAACATTTTTCATATTTTGTAGTATTATAACGTATTTTTTGTGTGTTTAATTATTTGTTTCCTCTTATATACAAAATGTATGTGTTTAGAAATTATTTTTCATACAAACAAATAAATGTTTTCAGTGATTTTAACTTAAGTAAAGCATTAAAATCTTTGGACGTAGTTATAAAAGAGTTTAGTAAATACTATGCTACTCTAATGGAACTTGGGGGAATTATGTATTAAGTTTTTGTTTAATAGTTTTATAAAATCCAATAAAAATAATATTGCCAACGATTTAATTAAAAATATAAGGATTAGATTTAATGAGAGACGAATTCAATTATTTTATACTTCCACTCAGGAATATTTCCTTCTAGCAACAGTGTTTTAAAATACAGTACAAAAACGGAAACTAAGGAATTCTTTTCGATTCGATTTCTTCAACACCTACGGTAAGTGAAAGGATTTTTCCAAGTCAAGTTTTAACAAAACTAAAGAAGAGAAACTCTTAAATCCTAAGCACTTAAAACAAATTATTTTTGTGAAAGATTGTTTAAGAAGATCTCCTTAAACTATTGAAATAACTGATATAATGATCTTACAAACTTGTTAATTTTTTAATGAATACATATTTATGATCTTTTATGCTTGATTTAGTTCAAGAATTGTTGTTTGTTTTTTTTTACTAATAAATTCAATATAATAGATACTTTATGCATTCTTATTCTTAAAAAATTACTTGATTTATGAAAAAAAATTTATTACTCGGTTAACCGGTTAATACCGACATTAACCGATTATTACCGATTAAGCCAATACCTCGATTAATTAATCGAGCGATTAACCGATTACAGCAGAAACCCGATTAAATGAATACCCTAGTATATAACACCAAACCATTTAGCTGATTTTACCTCCCTCATAACTTTGCTTCAGTTAACCATAAAATAATCAATCTTGAAGGTGCTGTTGGCTGAGTAGTTAGTGCGTTTGACTACAAGCCCTGAGGTCTTGAGTTCAAGAATAGTTTCATGCAAGCCAACAACATCATGCATTTTCTCATGTGCATTGGTGTGTTATTGTGTTGGTTGTTGTTGACCTATTAAAGTAATGAAGGCAAAGCACTGATCACTTTGGTATTACCGGCTAACATATCCTAATGCACTTTCAAGAAGACTCCTTCAACGGTATTGTAACAGAACCGTCAACGAAGTATAAGAACTAATAAAATGTCTACACAGCTTAGACAACTCAATGCCTTTACGTCACACCAGAGGGGCTTGCAACACTGCTCTACAAAAAAAAATTAATAAAACTTTCTATCTCTCTCACACTTCACAACCTGTTCTCTCTACACAATTCCTTTCCCAAAGAAGGTAACACATTAATTAATTAACTGGTAGGCATTAATTGCCTGATTGTAGTACTTTTCTTAAAAAATATGAAGTTCCTTCACACATATAACCTCATAGATGAAGTTTAAAGTTTCTACCACAAAAACTTCCCGATATATGATGATGTAAATAGTGCATATATTAGTAACTATTCACTCACTCACTCACTCATTCACTGACTGATCAATATTATGGGGCACTTTCACTATGTTAAATCGTTGAAATTTTATATACAGGCACGTCTTGATGAGCGATTAACCAGGAAAATCTGAAAGAGACACTTTTGATTTGGGTCCCTTATTATTATTAGGCACTTCCACTATAGTTAGAAATCTGAAACTTTGGTACTCAAATAGGTGTTTTTTAAGAGAAGTAATACAATCAGGCAATTAATCCCTACCAGTTAATGAATTAATATGTCACCTTCTTTGGGAAAGGCATAGTATAGAGAGAACGGGTGGTGAAATGGAAGAAAGATAGATAGCTTAACTCATTTACAACCCTGCTATTGCGCGTTTTTTTTTTTGTAGAGAAGTGTTGCAAGCCCCTCTGGTGTCAAGTAGGGGCATTGAGTTGTTTAAGCTATGTAGCCATTTTATTAGTTTTTTTCTTCGCCGACGGTTCTGGTACAGGTTGCCTAACAATCTACCTATAAGAACTTGGTTCTCATATTGATTTCAGTATTTTTTACAGAAGAAAATGTTGGATGTGAACTTGGCCTTATTTTCACATTTATGTTTTAGTGCGGACTTAAAATTACTCGAGGAACCGAGTAAAACTTTTATTTCACTCAAGTTCTTAGAAGAATTTCTATATGCTAAAATTATTTAAGTTAATCTACACCCAGAAAAAGGATTGGCTGGAAAATGGTTAGGCCGATAAAATTTTAGTTGAATAGACTATTGCTTAATTCACAACAATTTGTATCGCCTTTCTTGTATCATATACACTCTATGTTTATTTGTTTGTGAACACCTAGTGCAATTTGTATCGGCTTGTAATATCCCAGCAAAAACTTTTGTGGTTTTTGTAATGGGTGGTACTTTATTAATGGGCTACAAAGTAATGAGTGGTACTTATTTATCCTATAACTGTGCTTTAAATTAAAACTACTACCTACTTCTTAATAAAATTAATACGTATATTTTTCATTATCTGAAAGTAGTTACAATTTGTTGATGTGTATTAATAAAATATGTAGATAACCACTTTTTAAGTCAACATGTGTTTGTATATGAAAACTGATTTTTGTCGCTTAAACTTACAAGTCAACAATAGCTGAGTGGGTAAAGTTCTTGTCTTCAAATCTGAACGAGCACAGGTTCGTATCCCAGCTGGGTGAAAAAATTAATATTTTTAAAAATATAAATAAAATATAATGTGAATAAAATTTTCTTTTAATTCTTATTTTTTATTTGACTACTTATTTTTTTGCTTCGAGTAAGCCAAATAATAACTAGTTAATTGCTTTAACAATGTTAATGCATTTGAAAGGGGTACACTTTATTTTTTGGACTTTTCAAAAAAATAAATAGTTATCGAGTCGAATCGTAAGTAGTTACGACTTAAATCCTCATATACTTATTTGCCTACCAGTCAGCCTAGTTTTTGCTGGGATTTTATTGATGGACAAAAGAAGAACAAGATACATACAAATACTCTCTGAGTATCGTAATAAATACGACTTTTTCAAAACATATGAAATAAAAGTGTATTGAATACACTAATTTTTATATGAAAATTATCAACAACAAGTTTACACTATTGTATTCAATACAATATTATACTCGATACAAAGATACAAGAGGTTTTGTGAATTAAGCATATATTTCAATTCACGCTATCAATTTTCTATGAATCCAAAAAATATGTATATTCATCACCATTAGAGCATAATTGTAATAAAGATATGATGGCGACAATTCTTAAATTGATTAGATCAACCCATCACTTGATTTTTTTCATGACTAAGTAACGAATATGATGAGCATAACCGAATAAACTATTATGAATTGGATTTTAGTACCAACTATTGGTATTTGCAATTAAAAAATATTTCTTTCTAAATTAACTTCACTTTTTATCGGTTGTTGTACCTAGCTAGTGGTTAATTTTATTATTATTGATACGCCTAATCGATTAAACGGTTCGCATAAAAATTATTTATTATTGTAAAATAACTTCTTACTCAATAAGAATTCTATGATAGTTGGTGCAACAACCAAAATTCGATAGGCAACAAATTCGGTTGTCTCAACGAATCTGTTTTCTCTGTGTAGAAATAAGTTTTATTCTAATTATTTCCATATTTTTATTTGTGTATACGGATTTCTTCAAGTTAAAGACCCACTTATTTTGTTTGTTTACTATAAAAATTTTAAAGAAATTGATTAAATCCCATATTTCTCTAACAACAAAAACAATTAGAGTTATAGTTATGATCTCATATGCATATTAGTTCAGTTATACCCGTGTTAATGTGGAAAATTAAGAATTTGCTAACAAGAGTTCGAAAAAACTGTGTAAACTAGTTCCTGAAATCTTATGACATGTTTTAAAAAAATTTCTGTCTTCATAAAATAAATTTGTGTTTGATTAAAAATAGCGCAAAAAGCAGAAACCATAGCCTCTAAAAGTGACATGAAACCCTGCAGACAAAGTAACTAGAACTATACTAGATGCTTTTTACTTCAGACTAGTTGCCCATCTGTCCTTTTTTCATATATCGAACTATCGATTTTAACATTAGGTTGTCATAGGAGCCCAACTAGTTAATTTGTATACAGTTGTATCCCAGTTGGTATCCTGTTTATTGTAAACTAGTGCTCTTACTAGTTTCTTAATTTAGATTTTGTAACTCTTAAAAAAAACTTTGACTCAACCGCGGTACGAACCCACATTCCTCATATTTCAATGCAAGTACTCTACCCACTGAGTCACTCTCTATTTATATTTCTAAGAGGTAAAAATATGTTTTATATACAAGTCGTATACCTGAAAAATTTTTCTTTTTTGACCAGTAACATTACAACTAGTAATATGAATGTCCCAAAGCGTATCTAGCTGCTGGGAAACACTGTACAACATAACCAGGAAGTTAGCAAACTACCAGAAAATAAAGACGTTAGAGTTAGAGCAGTTTAAAGTTTGGCGCGAACATTAAAAAAAACACTAAATGTAATCACGACAAATTCAGCCTTTCCACTCAACACAAATCAGTATAGTACACTCAATAATATTTGTACAGATCCCCTCACTAGACAGGAGATTGCATAAACCATAAAATCAACAAAAAACGGAAAAGCGGTGGAAATTAACGGTACACCAAAGGAGTATCTTAAAAGCGATAAGGAGGTCATATCGAATACGCTCTAACCGTTTTTCAAGAAAATATTGATCGCAGAGACAATGCCGCAGGATTGGAAAGAAGCAGTCATTGTTAAACTACCGAAGAAGGGCAACTTTTCCGATTGCAATAACTGGCGTGGCATCGCATTACTTCTGAGTATAAGGAAGATTTTTAACAAAATAATTCTTAATCGAATAGTTGAACCAGTTAACAGCCGTATACGAAAAAACAGGCCGTGTTTTTGGTGCTAATCAATTATGCGTGGACAAAATCAACACGATGAGAGTCATTTTCAAACAATGTCTCGAATTCAACACCACATTGTATGCAGTCTTTATAGACTACAAAAAACCATTCGACTCTGCTAAACGTGATTGTATCTGGCGTAGCTTAGAAAGGGTTATGCTTCCGCTTAAGATCATTAACCTCATTAAAAGTAGTTATGAGAGATCTTAATGTAGAGTAACACATAACAGGAAGCTAAGTGAAACGTTTAATTCTTCTTCTGAGGTTACACAAAGATGCATCTTATCCCCTCTGCTTTTCATTGTAGTGATTGATTGGGTACTAGAGTTCTTAGACACGACGAAAACCGATAGATAAATTAGAGGATTAACGATTATCTCGCGGACTTAGAATATGCCGATTATATTGCATTGATATCTCATAGTCATGAACATATGCAATCTAAACTCAATGATCTTCAGGCAGAATCAGCGAAAGCGGGTCTAAAAATTAATATTAGTAAAACGAAATACATGCGACTAAAAACAGCAAATAATAACCATTTCTCAATCGGTAGATAAATAATAGCTGACACTAGAAATTTCAGTTACTTCGGAAGCATGATAACCACTAATGGCGGAACTAAGCTGACGTAAGTAGCCGTTTAGAAAAAGCACGAGCAACGTATGCATGAATCAACGTCAAGCCGAAAACGTGTAATAGGGCAAGTAGTAACTGCTCTAAAAAAAATAGAAAAAAATCTATGTCATTTATTTTAAAAGGTGTTTCCATTAAACAAATCACCCTGTGACTACAAATCTTCACTTTTCTCATTTGTTTTTTCTTTTATATTATTGTGAGATATCATTCTTTAAATGAGAGTTAAAAATTCATCAGCACGGACAATTAAAGTTGGTAGTAGTAATAACTTTAAGTACATCGTTTGACAAAACGTAAGAGTTGCTTTAAAAATCAGGCCATTGCAGCATGAATTTTTAACTGTCATTTACAAAAGGATATCTCATAATAATATAGGAGAAAAAAATAAGAAAAGCGAGGATTTGTAGTCACAGCAATAGAAAGATCATCACAGGGTGATTTTTTTTTAAATTGCAACACCTTTTAAAATAAGTGACATAGATTTTATTTCTCACTTTTTTCGGAGCAGTCACTACTTGCCCTATCATCCGCTTTTGGCTTGACGTTGATTTATGGGACACCCTGCATAAGATTCCGCTGTGTTTTGGCGAATATTTATAATTTTTGAGATTTTTCACGAGTAAAGATAACATTTGATTTTTCTACAGAAAAGTTTCACGTAAAGGAGGTATTGATATTTCTACACACAATTTTCTTTTTTCCTGTGTCTACTAGGGATTTTATTCTTATATCGTAAGCTAAGTCGAAACTACTTAGCAATTATCGACTATGAATAGAAATGAGTTTTAATTTGGTACCTAAGCTTAAGTTATACCTTAAGTAGTTTTGAATTATTTTTATAAAATGCGTAAAAACAATCAGAAGCGACAAGAAAATTGTATATATTTTTTGTTAACTTTATTACCTGCAGTCGGTTTTTTTGTTCTATTTTCGAGGTATACATCTATATTAAACATGAAGCAGTTGCACGCCAAATGTTACCATAACTGAAGAACGGTTTATGCTATTTAATTAAAAAAAACAAAATTCGACTTCAATATTATATTTAAGCCGTAGATCCATATTTTTTAATCCGCTCAGAGTTTTCTTTCTCTTATAGCTTTACAATTAAAACTTAAAACATTACTTCCAAAGAGAAAAACTATTTAGAAGAAATGAAATCTATCATATTTTTGCTGCAAGTTTTTTGGACATAATTTTTACCAAATAAAAAACATTGCGCATTTCAAACACAGTCGCATTACAAAAGTCTTCATTTATGTTATAACAGATCTGGCTGTTGTTGGAAGTTTTTTCCCGACATTAAATTATTCCAGTTGCTACATCTGCGTGTATATGGAGTTTAAGTTTAAAAGATTCATTGGAAATATATGGCCAACAGTATATAATATTCCGTAGTTAATGCGTTTTCATTCTCCAGTGATGGGAATGTAAAATATTAGTACGGCCAATTACAGTACTTTTCCTTTTTCAATACATAATCTGTTCCTCTTTTATTTAATATAAAAAATCCAAATGACTAATCCAATCAGTATGGCAAATATCAAAATATTAAATAAAACACACAAATTAATTGCCACAAGTGAAGATTTTTCTGCCTCATTTGATGGTTCATCAGATAAAACATCGCAGTTTACCAAGGAAATTTGCGATAAACTTTAAGGAAAGGAAATAAAAAATATATGTAGTATAATTGTTAACATAATTTCGAAATTATGTCAAATGTTATTACCTCTGCTTTAGCATTTTTTTTTCTTCTTTTCAATAAGCTGAGATTATACAAAATGCCCTTGCGAACGATTGAATACCAACTATTACATTGATGTTGTTAAAACTGAAATGATTCTCAAAAATTTGATGCAACATAAACTTCTATTTGGAGTTGAATATTTTCATTTGGAGTACATAGTCTCTTGAAATTATGCTGACTTTCACAAATTTGTTTAAATTAACGGGAATTCAATGTGTTGTTGTTTAATCGAATATATGGTCAGGGCTACCAGATTTGACTATTTTTTCTTTTCATTTTGAAGCTTGTGGGGATCTTTTCAAAATTGTTAGAGTTTAAATTTTTTGATATTTTTCTGAACCATTATTTTTTATCTTGTCTGCAGAAACCGCCTACCCAAGGCTCTGGGTATAACAGCAGATTGTTAGAATAATCATATCATATATTATTTAGTTGCACAAATATATATAAAACATTTTGAAAACTAATTTTTGCAATTTTTTTTCACAATATTAAGAAAGTTAAAATTTTTCTGAACTTTAAAGACCACTACTTTCTCTTAAACGATCGGTTCTTATGAATTACACCACTTTACAATATTTTATTTTTGGAAGGTATACATACATACGTGCTAAGCACGAGAAAAATAAAAGTAAAATTTTCATTTCGGCCATTGTACAGATTATTATATGTGCTACAAAATATGTGCTACAAAAGAGCTTACGAATTGACAACAATTAGTGAAAAACATACATAAAATTTTAAATTTGATCCATTATAAATCCGTTATTTTTTATCCGATAAAAGCCAATTATCCACTATTCGGCGTGTAATTTAGTAGCCTCGTGTTAAGCATATCCTATTACCCCCAAAATATGCATTAGAAAACTTATACCTTTTTATTGTAAAGCAATGTTATAGATAATAATAATAATAATTCTTCCAAAAAAACCGACTACAAAATAGGCATGGCACCGCCCCTATATTTTATCATAATTTACTTTAACGAGAACTAACTGCGTGTGCGAAGTCTCATAAAAAATTTCCACTTTTCTAACCACAATGTTGTATTGTAACGATAACTAAATGTGTTGGCAAAGTCTCATAAGAATCGGCAAAGTAGAAGTGGTTAAAATGCTTATTTACTTTTCATGGGCGTGGCACTGTCTACTTTTCTAAAAATAATGTTGTATTGTAACGATAACTAAAGGTGTATGCAAAGTTTCATAAGAATCTATTTAGTAGAAGTTGTTGAAAAATAATAATTACTTTGCATGGTCGTGGCACAGCCCACTTTTTTTTATCCTGATGTAGTATTTAAACAGAAGCTTAATATGTGTGTAAAGTTTCATAAGAATCGTTTGGGTAGAAGTAGTTAAAAACTTTGTATTGGCGTGACCCCGCCCATTTGTATTTGCGTGACCGCGCCCATTTTTTAACGAGACCAATCTGGAAGTACAATCTTTTTAATAGAGAAAAAAATTTGAAATCTTTTCATAAATGGCGAAGTTTTGAGGGAACATACATAAAAAAATACATTACGAATTGATAACCTTTCTCCTTTTTTTGAAGTCCGTTAAAAATATATACATCTAAGAAAAACGAGCAACGGAGACTTGTTATCAATTCATTTGTATTTCTGATATATGTTACCTCAGAACACGACGAACGTTCGCTTCCTAATTTTAATTGTTTCCGGTTTATCGATGCGAAAAAATTGTTGAATGCCCCACTGATATCAATTGCATTCAACATTAATGGCTTCCAACTGAAGCCCAAAAAATGTTATTAATAATTTCCAAGAAATGTTCATCTTCGACTGTACGGTTCGAACAATTATCACACAGCAGAAAATAAATGAATGCGTGCAAGATGAAATAGTGTTTTCATGATTTCTGATTAGCCGTGTCAACATTTTTTAAATTTATATTTTTTATTAATATTTCGCATGCATGCAAAAACTGGTTAAAATTATCGAGTTTTCAACGGTCTTAAGCAATCCCCATCAAAAACTTTGCTTACTGGTAGACAAAAAAGTATATGAGGATTTAAGTCGTATCTACTTACAATTTGACTCGATAACTACTTATTTTTGTTTGAGAAGTCCAAAAAATAAGGAGTACCCCTTACAAATGTATTTACATTTTCACAACAATTAACTAGTTATTATTTTGCTTACTTGAAGCTAAAAAATAAGTGGTCAAATAAATTCATTAAAATTAAGTTATAAATTTATACGCATTATGTTTTATTAATACTTTTTATTTTATTTTTTAAACCTTTATGAAATTTAATGGATATATTGTCATAATTTTATTTTAAATGAAATTTATTTGCTGGTGTTTAAGCATTGTCTATATTAAAAAGTTGTCTATATGCATAAACAATGCTTAAACACCAGCAAATAAATTTCATTTAAAATAAAATTATGACAATATGTCAAATAAATTTCATAAGGTTTAATTTGGATTTTATTTTTCATTTTGCCTTATATAAATAAAATAGATTCATATCGAATAAAAAATTATTTACTGGATTTTGTATAATTTTTAAAGCCTACTTTGCTTATTTTTAAAAATCATTTACATATTTGTAAATTCTCAAATGGTTTTTGAAAGTCTGTACATAAGATAAAGGGTTTGTAACTCTTCAAAATTGTGTTTGAAGTCTACTGACGATTTGGTAAAGCAATAATGAAATAATGCATATAGACAATGCTTAAACATCAGCAAATAAACTTTTTTTATTTCTAGTTTTTTGACCCAGCTGGGATACGAGCCTGCTAATTTTATTAATACACATCAACAAATTGTAACTACTTTCTGATAAAATTAGTACGTACTTTTGTACGTACTAATATTATTAAAAATTGAGTAGTAGTTCTAATTTGAAGCATAGTAAAAATATAAATAAATACTACTTTTTACTTTGTAATCCATTAATAAAGTACTACCGATTACAAAAATGACAAAAGATTTTGTTGGGTCATTTGAATGACGAGCAGTTTATCTAAATATGAACACATGGCCTCCAATGACACGCCAATGTTAAAATCAACCGTTGCTCACCGGAATTCGAACGCATGCAGCATCATTAGAGCTCATGCTTATCTCGTTTTTTCCATCTCTTTTTTTACTGGGAATTTTTGAAACTATATCGACCACATATTCGACACTGAAAATTTTAAAATGGCACGAAGAACCTTTGTTATATTAACTCTAAATAAAGATGTAAGTACATCATTCAATAAAAACAGTTTTCTTAACGACTTTAATATTTTGAATAGGAAATTTTAGGGGAACTTAGTTCTATAATTTGGGGTGGACAAAAATATGTAACTGGGAGCCCTGTACGAGCTCAGAGCAAAATTGTGAGACGTGCTTCCCACATTGTTGCAAAGGAAAACACATTATATCATCACTGTGGGACAGATTACATGAAAATAACTATATATACTTATATTCTTAAGAATCTGACAAAAAATAAGTAAGTCATAATATATTAAGTAAAAAATCATGTTTTTTCCATACAAAATTACTTTTGATCCAAAATTTATTTTTGTCTACAAATTGAATTTATGCAATTTTGTATGAAAGATAAATTTGTGATTTTTCTCTCAATGACTGCTGACTTGCTATTTTTTAATAATCTAAAAATTCACTAAAGAAATAATACGGTAGAATCATGTAAAATCAGAGTTATTTCAAGTTAAAACAACGACGAAGAATCATGTTGAATCAAAGATATTTCAAGTTGAAACAACGTGAATTTTATAATTAAACAGCATAAAGAATGATGTTGAATTAAAGTTATTTCAAGTTGGCACAATTTTATTAATTACACTATTTTGTTATGCTTATCTCTGAGACGCATTTGACGGCTAGAAGCTTTTTTAAAATCAACGGATATACTCTCTACGACACAAAGGACCCCCAAGGTAAAGCTTGTGGTGGCTCGGGTATACTAATAAAATCGCGATTAAAACACTACTTAATGAGTGATCATTGTGAAGACTATCTTCAAGCAACTAACATCTGCATTGAAGCTTTTCATCAAAACCTATTAACTCTCCTCCCAGGTACTCTATTACAGAAAATCAATATAGTAGATTTTTAAGTTTACTATTCCCAAGCTTTTTGGCCGCCGGTGACTACAACGCACACGTTCTGGGGATTTCGCCCCATCACACCAAAGGGTCGCGTTTGTTTGACACAATTTCTAAAATGCGTTTGAATGTTATATCAAGTGGGCAGCCAGCTTACTGGCCAACAGATCGCCGAAAAATACCTGATGTTATTGATTTTGGAGTGGTAAAGGGTGTGCCCAGCGAAATCATCCAAGTTGAATCATCTTTAGATTTGTCTTCAGATCACTCACTAAATATTGTCACTATATATTCACATACAACTTCTTCACCCACTTGTGATTTAACGATGACAACCACAAGTATAAATTGGTTGAAATACAAAAAAATATTTGAGTGCCCATTGCCCAAAAAATATTCCATTAAAAACGGCTGCTGACATAGATGACTCTATTAGAATGTTTGAGGCAAACCTTAAGCAAGCTGCTCTAAATGCTGCTACTACAAATCTTCAGGTGAGATATAATAAAATTTATTCAGCAGATGTAGAACAGCTTTTATCCGCAAAAAGATGAGTTCGCAGAGAATGGCAACGCTACAGATCCCCTCAGCTAAAATCTAGGCTGAGGGAATGTACTAAACAGCTTAAAACGCTACTGCTATTCAAAAAACCGCTTCTCTTCAAAAATTTCTGAATGGGCTCGACGCGGCACCTCAAACAGACTAATCGCTATGGAGAGCAGCCCGAGGCCTCAAAAGACCAGTGATATATAAGCCTGCATTGCGAGCTTCGAATGAAGACTGCGGAAAACTGACACTGAAAAAGGTACTCTGTTTGTAAATCACTTGCAAAAAGTATTTACTCCAAATACGTCTGATACTATAGTTGAGCTGCCAGCAGTCATCGCTATAC
Source organism: Panzeria rudis (assembly GCA_956483635.1). Classification (NCBI taxonomy): domain Eukaryota; kingdom Metazoa; phylum Arthropoda; class Insecta; order Diptera; family Tachinidae; genus Panzeria; species Panzeria rudis. The sequence continues at coordinate 94,354,031 of OY101449.1, read as the reverse complement.
CCGATGTTGCTTTGAGGTTCAATATTCGAAAAAAAGCTCCAGGCGCTGATAAAATAAGCAATAAAATGATCTTAGAGCTACCCTATACTGCAAAACGGAAAATTCTATATATTTTTAACAGTATTATGCGCCTCAAATGCTATCGCGCAGAATGGAAGGCTTCGCTGATTACTATGATACCAAGGCTATGCAAAGATCATACGAAGGTGGAATCCTATAGTCTTATAAGCCTACTGTCTAACATGTCAAAACTATTTGAAACAGTGTTCGAAAATTTACCTTATATAATGTACTTTAATGTTCTGTACGGTACAATATTGTAATACACAAACGCAAATAGTGGTTGTGTAGGAAATACATTAAAAAAGAAGTACGGTATTTCTGTTAGTGATCTTGTACCCAACGAAAATACTGTTTCTAACAAACTCAATATAAAGATAAGAACATTTAATAGTGTCCTGTTTTTGTTGAAAAACAGTACACTTCGTTGTGTTCGGCACAGAACATTATTCTTAATGTATATTTTGTGTATTTAGCAGTAGTATTCGTTTGGCTCCCGTGCTTGTATACTTGAGTGCGTAGTTGTATATGATGAGAAAGAACACTATAAAACGCTAATATATAATGTATATAGTACACAGAAAAAAATAAGTTTCGTTTTTGATAACAAAAATCCCGGTATTCAATAATTTTTTTTTCAAATTTCCTGTGATAAAGAATTCCCCTATATTGATAACAAAATTATTTCAAAATAAAAATATATATATAAATTAAAAAAATGTTGACATGGCTGGAATACGAACCCGGGCTTTCCGGACGTAAAGCATACACTCTCTAGCTGAGCCATATCCCATTTATTTTTTTATGGGATACAACTTGTTTTAAGTACTTATGTATAAAAAGAAAAGAAATAACCGGCATGGAAAAGAAATACTTACAACGAAATATTTTATTATGTTAAAGATAAATGTTATTGAAATTCATATTTTTTTTTAATAACATGGTCTTATTGAATATAATTCTTGTCTATTTTTTTCTGTGTACGCAACTAGGCCACAATTGTATTGTTTTTTGACAAAAAACAAAACGCTACATAATGTTTGTTGTTTGCATTAAAAAATCGTTATGTGTTGTGTTCGGGTTGTGTAAATATACACAAACACTAAAATAATAGATATCGTTCCTGCTTGTGTATACAGTACACAAAATAACGTTCGGTTTATTGTCGAACACTGATTTGAAAAGCTACTTATGAGTAAGCTAACACCCACACTAAATCGTAGTGGATGCATTCCAGGCCACCAATTCGGTTTTAGAGGTCAACATAGCACGATTGACCACACACATTAGCTCGTGAATGTGGTTAGAAAACCCTTCGAAGAAAAGAAATATTGTTCTGCAATCTTCATCGATATTTCTCAGGCATTTGATAAAGTATGGCACGAAGGTTTAATACATAAACTAAAGCAAAACCTACCCGAAAACATCATTGAGCTTCTAGAAAGCTATTTAACTGAGCGAAAATTCGTTGTTAAAGAAGGTAATTCCCTAAGATTATATACCCCAGTTGGAACAATGACTAAAACAATGGCGGATAAACATTAACGAGCAAAAATGTATACACATTACTTTTACATTGTGCAGAAAAACCTGCCCACCTATACAAATAAATAACCAAACTATACCTCAACACACTGAAGTAAAATATTTATTTTGATCGTCATCTAACATGGAAGTCCCACATAAATGCAAAGGTGACCCAAATTAAATTAAAATCAACTAAAATGAGTTATCTCATTGGAAGGAACTCTACTCTAAGCTTAGATTGTAAACTTATTCTATACAACTCCATTCTATGGGGCACTAACTCGGCATCAAATGTAGAAAAAATTCAAAGGCGACAAAATAAAATACTCCGTACGATTACAGAAGCCCCATCGTATGTCAGAAACAAGCGAATGCATAAAGATTTAGATGTGCCGCTGATTAAGACAGTGTTTTCTAAACACGTGACAAGATACATCAAAAAACTTGAGTTACACCCAAATCCCCTAGTCCGAAACATCATTAACTTTAGAGGCCACACTCGGCTGAGAAGGAGGGATGCTCTTGCTCTCAGCCGAACACGAGAGACGTAGACTACCACAGAACCAACCGCTGAAACAAATATTTTTGTCTGGCATGGGCTGGACTTTAAAAATCAAAATTTTAGAGTTAAGATTTGATTACTTACTGTTAGTTCAATTTTGTTGAAGATACAATAAATAAATAGAACCGAAAAAAAACTATTTTGGTCGAAAAAACCGACAGAAGGGTCACCCGACAGATTAACTTAATTCGAGTGCGCTGATATCAGTGGTGTTCACCGTTTTTCAATTTAAAGGTGCAATTCTTAAGATAATTGGATAAAATTCGGTTTATAAGTTACTTATGCACTACAAATATGCCTAACTAAAATTTTAAGAAATCAGTCCATGTTTACGCCTGGTTTTCATTATTACATATTTATATTTCATACATATATTTATTCTATTCCACAATTTGTATTACACATATCAATCATGCTAATCCTGTACTATAATTATAAGACTTTAAGTCTTGTTGTATAGGAATACAAATAAATAAATAAATAAATCTAAAACAATCCATGAGTTCTATCGACATTTAGGTGAAATTTAGGTGGATGCTTTTATAAAGACTAGGTGTAAGTCTAGACCGATTTCTTAAAATTTTAGTTAGGTATATTCGCGTTTCATAAATAATTTATGAACCGAATTTCTTCCAATTATCTGAAAAGACTAACAGCCATATTCATAAATATTTAAAACAGGGCAATAAACTAATTTTAAGCATAATTTCATAAAATTGCATTCAAAAATGTATATTACATGAAAATTTTAAAATAGGTTCAAAGATGGTATGCACCTACTATAAACCTTCAATAAATTCATATCAACGATATATCAATTTCAACTTCAAATATCTTTGCAAATTTAGCACACAGGAATACATGATATGCTTTAAATTAAAGCTTGAAGTCTTGGCTATAATCGTTTACGTATGTATTTTTTAAATTTGATAGAATATGTCACTTAATTATTTAAGTTAAACAAAATTCGCAACAAAATTAGCAAAAAAAAAACACCATAAAAACAAAAAGAAATGTTAGTGATGTAGAAACAATCAACACAAATGAAAATAGGCTCGTTATTCGAGTACCTTTTTCATACATGATTAAAAGATTCGTGTGAACTCTTCTGTAATCATTTCTCTTTTTTGATTTTACTTCAGACAACTTGTGTTAAATAAGTTGAGAAATATATTATAAAGAGAGTTCAAAAAATCTTAACTTACACGAAAACAATAAAAAGCTATTCGTGTATTTCAATGTCCGGATGAAATCATATTCTTTTTATTGCAACACTAACTACAAAACATGGTGGTGTTGCCAGTATCGAAATCTAAATTTCCTTAAAACACACAATGTCTATTGTAGTGTTTATGAATGCAATTTTATATTGAACAGTTTTTAGCGTGAAACCTAAAATAAGAATTTTTTATGAATTTGGCTGTAAAAGTTTAATCTTAAATATCTCTTTTTTAAGAGCTAACATTGAAAAAACGGTGAGCGCCACTGAAATCACAGTACTCAAATTAAGTTTACCAGTCTGTTATCGCTTCTGTCGGCAATAAATAGTGTCGAATGCATGCAGAGTGTTATTTTAATTACATGATGTGTATTAGCACGGGCATGAAGAAAATTTGGACTCTAGCTGGCTGACCCAACCAAGATTTGAACTCAGGATCATCGCCTGGTAGTTACCGCGCTAACCGCTGCATCAAACAACAACTTCTGGTATACTTTAGATATAAACTTAACCCCTATATTCATAAAAATTTATTAAAGTTAATGTTAGTTTAATGTACGAATTTTATATGGGAAAGCCGGTTTTAATGCATACATTAACTTTACTAATCGTTTATGAATATGGGGGTAAATAAATACCATAAAGAATTAAATTTTTAGTTAACATGATTTAATTGATGATTTAACATAAAATTTATTTAAAATTAAAGTTATAGTCATGTTGATTTAAAATGAAATGTAAAGTTGACAACAATATTGTTTTAACAGTGCGTGTTGTTTAACAGCGAGTTTAGAACTTTATTTTGTGAGAAATTTTTTTTTTTGATATTTCAGAACGCTATATCTTCGTCTAAGGAGAGTTTTCCTCCTCTTTTTAAGAAAGGGTCAAAAACGATTCATACATCGAAGCGCTAGAGGGTTAAAATAAAATATTTCTCGTGGAGTTGTGATGTACACGTCTAATACCTTAAATGTAAGGCTTACAATTTATCTTATACCGGTTCTCTATAACAATGAGCAAAATATGGGGGCATGTAAAGATATTTGAATAGCTTTTAAACCAATTGTGAAAATCGTAAAACCAATGAATCAATTTCATTAATCCAATGACAATTTCAAATATCCTATGAAAATATCATAAATATTGTGAAAGAATTGCAATGAATGGATGACAATTTTGTAAATCCGATGAAAAGTTTCATTAATATTATGAAAGAACTTCGCTGGTTGAAGTTTATTGAAACTTTCGTTGGTTGAATTTTAATGAAATTTTTTCATTGGATTTATGAATTATTTCAAAGTATTAATGATACTTTCATTAAATTTGTGAAATTCATGTTTCAGTGATTTTATGAAGCAAAATTCTTTCACTGTGGTCATTTAAGGTTTTGCACATGAAGGAAATTTATAATTTTAATTAAATATTTTTTTTAAGCTCTGACGATTTCCTATAAGAATAATTTATTTTAATTTATGTATTGCTTTATTTTTTTTTTTTGTTCTATTTCGATACACTTTCACACCCCATACGGCCGAGGCCACGCAATGGGCGGTGAGGTGGGTTTGAGCGCCGAGTGGCTTATTATCGCGCGGCAGTCGTGAGCGGTTAATTGTTAAAATTACATCGTTAATATACATAAAGTTTTTTGGATCACAAAATGTTATTGTAATTATTCTGTAATTTTATATAAAGATTATATAAATACTTTTTTAATGGAAGCTGTAGTAAAAATTTTGTTAACTAAAAGTTACTAGATAAATACTACTAGAAAATTAGGAAAGCAAACATATTTACTGAATATTTTTGAAAAAAGCAAATAAATTCTCACGCGGCAGCTTATATTGAGAAGCGAAACAGATTTGCATATTATATTATTGTTTTCAACACAGAAAAAATTATCACCAAAAAATTTTCAAACAAAAGTTTGTTTAAAAATAATTAAATTTTCAGTAAATGTTCTGTCCATAATCTATGAATTGTTTCTTTGACTTTTATTTAGAACGCAAACACCAAAAACAATAATAAAAACTGTGTCGTAAAAAACCACCCCGATGCAAATAACAACAACAACAACAATCATAGCAAGAGGAATGCAATTGTACCAAGTTTGTTTACAAAAGATTTTTGAGTGGATCGATTAGTTAATGTCGTTGCGTTAATTCTCATTCATTTTTTTAGAGTATTTAGATAAACATTCATACTTGAACACATTTAACAAAGTGAAATCTCATAAATGGATGATGGTGATGACACAGACAAAAATTTTGTTTGTATTTTTGTTTGATTAAGTATATTATTTTGCTTAATAATTGTTAGCATTTTTAGACTAATTGTTTATTAAATTCAGACAGAAATATTGGTTGATATTTTTCAGAAAATCCAGTAAATATTTTTGTTTGATTTAGTAAATTGTTTTGTCTACAATTTGTAAATATTTTTAGACAAATTGTTTTATAGATTTAAACAATTTTTTCACTGAAAAAACAAATTTTTTTCAATGAAATTGTTGAGTTATTTTTTTCTATATTTACAAATTCGTTTGTAGGTCCGTTCATAGGCAAAATATTTACTATTTTAATGATTAGAAAACTATTTTTTTTTCTGTGAATGTAGTATTGGTCGCGCTCATAAGACGTAACAGTTGTGGAACTGTTGTGTGTTTGTCTTACTTGAGGTATACACGTAACATAATATGTAATATGAAATTGCCAAATTCAATCGCAGAGAGAATTATGTTACTTGTAGACTTCAAATTAGTGTTATCTCAATGATATAAGAATTTTTATATCAGCTTGATGTCAGATTCGTGTACGTGTGCTTGACGAAAAATCAAAACCAAGTAGATTTTCCATCAAGCGTCGTCGGTGTCACTAATACTAACGAAATTTCACACATACTACTACAACGCTTGTCAAGCATGTTGACTGTGTATATTGCCCTTAAGGGCAAAATACACCATCAATCAGCTTGATGTCAGATTCGTGTACGTGTGCTTGACGAAAAATCAAAACCAAGTAGATTTTCCATCAAGCGTCGTCGGTGTCACTAACACTAACAAAATTTCACAAATACCATTACCACGCTTGTCAAGCATGTTGATAGTGTATATTGCCCTTTATAACAGCAATCTTATGAGATGCACTGTCAAAAAACACACGTAGATTAAAATAAAATAGTGTGCATGTGTGAGTGTTTATTAAAATAAATGAAAAGCGATGTTTTTGATAAAATTTCTGTGTTAAAAAAAATAAATGTGTTTAATTGATTTATAAATTTAAATTTGTGTGAAAAATAATTGAGTTATGAATTTTTAGTCGAACTGTATGGTTTTTATCCAAAGTTATTAAATTAATTTGGCTTAAGTTCATTTTTAATTTAATCTTTCGATCAAATTATTTTTTATTTAAGAAAGAAATTCTAAAGCATGTAAATATTGAACATTCAAAGAAAAATTTGGCTGTACGGAAGGTTGAACTGACAGCTGTTTCGGGACCACCAGGTCTACTCATCAGACTCCTTTACCCACACTACCACTGACAGTGGCAACAACACTGTAGCGAAAATCCTACTAATATTAGTAAGCTCAATTAACACACTGTCGCCATGCCGTTTATATTCTAATACAACGCCGCTGTATTATGTGGCCGCTGCAAGCTAGTTAAAAATTTTTGCATTACAAATTTGATCAAATAAACATATAAAGGAATATAACTAAAATAAAACTAAGATAACTAAATATATGTTTACTTTGTTGTTTACTTAATATATTACATAGTATTTAATATACTATAATATTGAACATTTTTTTAACACGGTGGCGGCTTAGCGTTAAATTAAAAAAAATTATCGCAGCCTTCTTATTTTATTGCAGTGTTTTTTTTGGTTTGTGGTGAAAATTTTAAAATTAGATACCATGTTTATAGAATATTTTATGGAACCAAAATGCACTCAAAACTGAGTGCTAAACTAATTAATTTAGTTAATTTCAACTATGTCTTTCTTGGCTGTTTTTAATTGTTTACATATATCAGCTGTTCATATTGCAGTGTATCCATCAAGCCGTTTCTAGGACGTAACTGTTGGGCGGAACAGTTGCCAACAGTTTACAACAGTTGGGGTTAAAAGCTACGTCTTATGAACGCGCCCATTGACACATGATTTTATTTTTATACATTCAAAAACAAACAGAATTTTTTTTATTTCTCCTCAAGATCAAAATTTTTCCAAATTTTCAGCATTTTTCCATAAATGGCACTAAAATTTCGACAAACTGCAAGTCATATTTGCTACTTTTAATGTTTTGCCGGCTCGAAAATGCCGCTCTGCCGCTCAGAAATGCCGCTCATTTCGTGGCCACTTCAATGCTATTTCATATGTTATAACTTTGTGTCGCTCGCCACTCTACCGCTCATTGCGTCGGCCTAACTCGACAAATAAACATCATAAAAAACAAAACGTTGCATACACACACATTCGTATCTGCTAGAACTATATGTATGCCTAATATCAAGGAATTTCGGAGAAAAAATTTTTGGGTTGTCCGCTTCAAAAATAATGTCCCTTATACTAAATTTGCAGACTCTCACTGACACATTATTCAAGCTGTAAGACTTTTAACTTATAATATAAGTTAACTCGCCAATTCCAAATGTCACCTACAGGTGACACATATTAGCGCTATTTTTTAGCATGTATATCGACATTATTGTAAGATAAAGTCCACATTAACTATTAACCGTACATTGCGAAAAGGCTCGTTATAACGAGAAATCAGTTTTTTATTAAATTACACAGAAGAAACCAAATTTCATTTTCAGTAAAGAAATTCAATAAATTCGTAAATATTTAGCTAGACACGGACCTACAAACAAATTTGTAAATACCGACAAAAACTTCTCAAAATTTTCATTGAAAAAAACCAAATGTTTCAATAAACAAATTGTCCAAATCTATAAAACAATTTGTATAAAAATATTTACAAACTCTAAACAAAATAGTTTACTGAAACTAACAAAAATATTTACTGGATTTTCTGTAATGTATCAAACAATATTTTGGTCTGAATTTATAAAACTATTTGTCTAATAATAATTACAAATACTGAACAAAATAGTTTACTAAATCAAACAAATATTTAAGTAATTTTTTGTAATATATTAAACAAGCTTTTTGTCTGGATCAGTAAAAACTTGTTTTTTAATATATTTTTAAGTTTTAAATAACAACATCATTATTCATTAAGCATTTGTGATATTTCACTATGCTAAGTGTGTTCAACTTTGTATGTTTACCTAAAGACTTTAAAAGAATGAATGAGAATTAACATAACAACATTAGCGAATTGATTCACCTAGAAGTCTTCAGTATACAAATTTGTTACAATCGCACTCCTTTTGCAAACATTGTTGTTATTGTTATTTATTAGTAAGTCGCTACATTCCGTCATGACGGTTGTTTTTTATGACATAGAAAACTGGTTTTTATTGTTGTTTTAGTTTTAGAGTCCTAAATAGAACTCAAACAAAAAATTCACTGATTCAGTAAAGAACATTTACTGAAACTGAAATTTTATTTTGGACAAATTTTATTTGAACATATTCTGGTGATACCTTTTTCTGTGTAGTGAAAGTATGGGAATTGCCGTTTTATTACAAATGTGGCTTTGTTGAATTATTTCATTTAAAATTATTAATTTTTTTAAAAATTTTTTACATTGAAACACATATATATTTTTCCAATGACTGAACAAAATTTAATTATACTCTTATTTACCCTTGAAAAGTATACAGCAGATCTTTAATCCTGTAATGATATAAATACAATGATTAACTTTAAATGCAAATATTGATCAGCAGCTTTTAATTTAAAATATATATTAATATTCAATAAATAATATTATATCTTTTAATTATATTTATTTTCAAATATATGTTGCAATGTTGTATATCGTATGTATGTACTTCCATTATAATTTTTGTGTTTATATTAATTTATAACGAGCAAAATTGAAGCCATTTAATACAAAAATCTATTGATTTAATAAAATAAAAAGCGGAGGAATGAGATGAAGAAATGTGATTTTTTTGTATATGCTTCATAATGGGTGCTGTTGAGTTAAACCACCAAATTTATATAGCTGGTTATCGCTTTAAAATTTTGAAAGTGAAGTTTTATTAACTTAATAAATTCTTTGTGTAATTAAATTTTTAACAAATTTAATGGAGAATAATCAAATTCACAATTCAAGTACCTATGAATACATACAAATTAAAAAGTGAAACATTAAGCTTGATAAAGCAATAATTTGATAGTTGTAAAAAAGGGTGAAAATTCATAGTGGATGTTCAGTAGTATATTTAATTGTCGGTAATAATTCTCCCCCTCAGTAAGACGCTACATTCGAGTCCTTACCATTGCCGACATCAAGAGCTGCTTATTTTACTGCTTGTCGCTCTATGACACCATATTGAGTTTTTACTTTAGCTCGCATTTTTCCTCTACTATGATTACTATTTCGCTCTCCTAAATTAACTTAGCACGCTGAGTCTATTTACTTCTTCTGCTCAATGTGGGTAGCATCTCCTTCACAAAACGTTTCCAAAACATATTAGCAAATAACACACTATGGGGTAGACATATCCAGAAAAAACTACTGCTTCGGCCGAAGCAGGTTTATAAGCGAGAGAAACTAGTTTTGTTTCGAAATGCGCTTCGAACATGCATGATTTTTGTTCGAGATATCCCACTTTAGAGCTCTTGTCTTTTATATAAAACATAAATGCTATAAAACTACGGCGTATGTTCTGTATTTTATGTGGAATTAAAATGTGTGGAATTATCAAAGCATTGTTGTTATAAATATTAATATACAACAACACTGCTTTGATAATTCCGATCATTTTCATTCCACATGAAATACAGAACATGGCCGTATGTTTGAAACAACCCTGCAGACAAAGTAACTGGTATGTAGTTGGAACTATACTAGTTGCTTTTTGCTTCAGACTAGTTGCCTATCTATCCTTTTTTCATATATCGAACTATCGATTTTAGCATTGGGTTGTCATAGGGGACCAACTAGTTCATTTGTATACAGTTATATCCCAGTTGGAATCATAGTTATTGTAAACTAGTGCGTTTACTAGTTTTTTATTAAGAGTTTTGTAACTCTTAAAAAAACTTTGGCTCAACCGGGGTACGAACACGCATTCTTTATACTTTAAGGCAAGTACTCTACCCACTGAGCCACATTCTACTTATTTTTTTAAAATCGTATACCTGAAAATTTTGTAATTTTTTGACTAGTATCGTTACTAGTCTCGATAAAACTAGTAATTTGCTTGTTTTTTTTTACCAGTCACGTTACTACTCTTGTTACAACTAGTAATATGACTGTCGTTTTTTGACTACTGCCATTACAACTAGTAATATGACTGTCCCAAAGCGTTACTAGTTGCAACTTTAGCTGCTGGGAATGCGTGCGACAATTCTTATGAACCTATATTGTTGAAGGCTACAATGCTACTGAATATGATTTTGTTTATTATGGAGTTCGTGTTGAAGAAATGTAAAATGCTGACTAGCTTCATTATTTAAACATTATGAACACTGAGAGATCTCTGCCTTCTTTTGCAGCATCCTCGGAGGTGCTTCAAAAGATCGCATGTGGAAAGCATGAAAGCTTTTTACTGCTTCCAGAAATATGATATTTTTGCTGATATCCTATGGTTAATGTTTTCCGGGTTGCACAAACTTTATGCAACGAGTTCGCAACACACAACGAGTTCGCAACTTACCCTTGAAGTAAACACACGGGTTGTTTTTCCGTCGGTCAGTGAACAAAATAAATTAAATAATATACAAATATATTATATAAAAAAAGATAAATATTCTCAACAACAAAGTATTAACAATCATCGTTTGTTTAATATTTTATATTTCTTTTTTTCCTTTTTGGTTTTGTAAAGTAAATCATAAGCAATAAACAAGTAGGAACGCAAACAAACAAACGCAAAAACTGAGTGCTCTATATAAGTAGGGCATGTCGATTTTTTACAATTTGTTTTTAAAAAAGTTGGTTGTGTTTTAGTTAGATCTTCACAATTATATTTACAAAAACTGGCAATTATATTGGCTTACTTTTTTTTATGGGAGCCCCCTTAATGATTGGAGATGGGTGATAGGTATGTTTAGAAAAAGTGTTCAAACTAGACAACTAATGGCCGTCGGCTTTACATCTAGGGGCCTCCCAGGAGCTTTAGGGGACAAATTTAACCACTATATAATACATATATGGTTGTTTAATTAAATTTTTAAATTTGGCCCCTGAAGCTCCTAAAAGGCCCTTAGATGGGTCAAATGTGTAGCCAACCCCCATTAGTTTTCTAGTTTGAACACTTTTTTAAAGATACATGTTGAAATAAAAAGAAAGGGGCGCTGAAGTTTGTTTCAATTCACTTTATTTACAAAGAATTAATTTTAAAAATCCTAGAGGAAATATTGATTAGGTTATTATACATTAAAAATATACAACGTATTTACTTCAGTGTAGCTCCAAATTTTTTACAGAATATCCTTTTTATTCTTGTTTTTACCCTTCAGTATAGGTTTAAATTTAAGTAATATGATTTTTACACGTGTTTTAAGTAAAACTTGTAATTTACAACCACGTCATTTTTTTTCTTTTATTTCTTAGTTATCTAATTTACGATCTAACCGATAACCAGTATCAGGTAGAGTAATTAGTTGTGTTCAAATCAGGGTTGCCGGGTTTTTTCGTTTCAACACTGCCCCTCGGTATGTCCTACTGTGGACCTACCTCATTATTTAAGGAAATCACGGCAATTTTCGTGGCAGGCCCTTCATACACTTCTTTGGCCGTCTTAACGAAGGCACTGCGGACTTGTCCATCAGATCCCACTTTGATGTTGATGATCTTGCCTTTAGGCCAGCAATTACGGGGATTGTTCGGGTCCACGATAATTACGCGGATTGTTCGGGTCCACGATGTATACTACATCTCCAATCTTGATGGGTTCAACATTCTGAAACCATTTGGTTCGTCGAGTAATCGTGGGCAGGTATTCTCGAAGCCACCGCACCCAAAATGAATCCGCTATTTGTTGAGCAGCTTTCCACCCACGTCGCAAAGAAATGCCAGTTTCGTCCGGTTTCGCTAGAGGCTTCATCCCGTTAGAGCTACCCAGCAAAAAGTGGTTGGGTGTCAGCGACTCATTTTCATCGTGTTCGATTGGTATATAAGTAAGGGGGCGTGAGTTCACTATGTTCTCAGATTCTATGAACGCCGCTCTCAATAGTTCGTCTGTAATTCTATATCTTGGCAAAATGGATGTAAGTGACACTTTTACTGATCGGACTAGCCTTTCCCAGGACCCTCCCATATGCGGGGAGGAAGGCGGGATAAAATTCCACGACATAGTTGAGTTTGTAAATGTTTTCAGAATCTCATTTTGGTCCATTAGTTTAAAGGCCTCGCTCAGCTCACGTGCAGTCCCGCGGAAGTTAGTACCATTGTCACTCCACCATTCGCGGGGAATACCTCGACGAGCCATAAAGCTTCTCACGGCAATTATACAGGATTCGGTGGACAGAGAATATGCCACTTCTAAATGTATGGCTCTTGTGGTTAGACAGGTAAAGAGTACTCCATAGCGCTTTTCTGAGCTCCGCCGAATTGCAACAAGAATCGGTCCAAAGTAATCGACACCTACGTGTGTGAATGGCCGGCAAAATGATGCCATACGGGATGGCGGCAGGACAGACATTTTTGGAAGCTTTGGCTTGGCGTTATGTATACGACACTGCTGACAGGACTTTCGTACTTGTTTCAACACGTTTCTAAGCCTTGGGATCCAAAAGGTCTGTCTAATTTCATTCACCAGGGTTTCGTGATTGGCGTGAAGATATTTAACGTGATAATCACCCACTACCAGGAACGTAACGTAGTGTTTCGGTGGTAGAATTATCGGATCACTGCGGCCGCTTAGTTCACTCTGCTTTGCATTCGTATTAATCCCCTCTCATCTAGGTATGCCGACAGCTTGTATAAAGAGCTTGAAGGCGGTATGGTACGATTTTTGCTTAATGTTATCAACTCGTCCCCAAACGCTTCGACTTGAGTACATTTCCAGATCATAGTTTTAGCGGAAATAATATATTCCCGAGTCTTATCATATACCACCGTTTTACATTGCATTTTGGTTTTTAGAATTCGAGCTGTTTGTAGTAGAGTAGAGGTTGCACCAACAAACCTACTCCACCGGGAGAATCGTTCGGGCGTTATAAGAAATGTAGATCTTAAGAACTCTCTGTGAACGCCTACGTACTTCGGTCTTAGCTCCTCCGTTGTATCTTCGTTGGGGCGCTCTTGGCACACACTGTGTTGACCCAGCAGAAACTTGGGGCCCATAAACCAGCGACTTTTGTGAGAGAACTGCGGTGTTCTTTGCCATTTAGTTGCCTCGTCAGCTACATTAAGGGCTGAAGGAACCCACTTCCATTCTTCTACTTCAGTTATACTCAAAATTTCACTCACTCTAAAGGCAACAAACTGTGAGTATTTACGATGGTCTGATCGCACCCAGGACAAGACTGTCTTTGAGTCGGTCCAAAATATTTGTTTACTTAACGTCAATTTAAGAGAAGCAGTCAAATTATTTGCGAAACGAGGCCCCAGCAGAGCGGACTGAAGTTCCAGTCTAGGAATGGATAACATTTTTAGCGGTGCCACCTTAGTCTTGCTCCCAATAAGGCTACATCTGACTTCCCATCGAGGTTGTATCGAATATAAGATACAGCTGCGAATCCATCTTCGGAAGCGTCAACGAACGTATGCAATTCTATATCGTTCAGTGGGGTAAATGCTCCAAGAAAATAATGCCTTGGAACGCTCAGTTTTTCAATGTCCGGCAAATGATGACACCAACGCATCCACTTAAGGAATTCCGGATCTTTTATAGGCTCGTCCCAAGAACAACCACTGCGCCAAATTTCCTGTAGAATTACTTTTGCATATGTAACGTAAAACCCGACAAGACCTAGCGGGTCAAATATGCTCATAACAGTGCTCAGGACTTGCCGCTTAGTTGGCTTGCAAACACCGTTAAGATGTTCTGCATCTTTGTACTTCGGAGATACTTTGAACGTAAAACAATCTTCAGACGCCTTCCACCACATGCCAAGAACCTTTTCAGGTCCCATAGCTTTATCAATATCAAGGTTTAGCTCCCCTGGTTCCGCATTGAGTGCGTGCAATACTTCTGTGGAGTTCGATCTCCAGTTTCGAATCTCAAACCCAGCTTGAGCATGTATGAAACGAACATTTTTTGCTAACTGTAGAGCATCTTCTTCTGTATCCATGCCATCAAGCATATCATATACGTAATGGTTCTCAACTATTGCTTTTACTGCTCTTGGGTGCGTGGCGCGAAATTTTTCAGCGTTAAGATTTCTTACAAATTGGGCTGCGCTAGGTGAGCATGTGGCGCCAAAGGTCATTACTGTTAGGGCAAACTTGGCAGGTTCTTTACTCCCAGTTTCGTGCCATAAGAACCGTTGATAGTTTTGGTCATCAGGATGTATCCTTACCTGGTGATACATTTCCTTAATGTCACCGGTGACGGCTTACCTGGCTTGTTAGGGTTGGTAACGGGGAAAATCGGAAGGTACCAACAGTCCTCTGAGCGGACATTATGTGGCAGGCGAATAGCATAGCCCTTACGTAAATAATCATTTTTTTTTGTTCTTCCATTAGATGATTTAATTTAGGATCCCCTTTCAATTTTGAAGAAAGGCACAAAGCTCTCTTTTTTGCCATAGGTAAGCTGTCGGGTAGCGCTGCTCTTGGGTGTTTCCACAATAATCGTGTTTCATACTGACCTCCTACTTTTCGAGTGTTCTCTTTCAATTTTTTCAAACTTTCGATATCTTCCGCAGCTTCTATATCCTTTTGATTTTTACTTACGTCTATGTTATCAAAAAAATGTACCGCTTAACCGCTTCTAATAACTCATGGCACTCATTGGCATCGCCACAAGTATGAAACGCATTCACATTGACACAATCTGCTTTGAGATTACATGGCCCTTTTACAGACCATCCTAGACGGGTTTTTTCGGCGACTGGCTCGAACATCGTGCGCTCTCTTGTTTTCAGGCCTGTACTCAGCCAGCTATTGTTCAAGCCAATTATTAGTTTAGGTTCAGCATCAACGTAACACGATAGTGGAATGTCTTTGATGTAACTATATTCCTGTTTTAGCTGACAGACGTTTAAGGTTTGCTTTGGAAGGTCCAAATTTTTAACGGAGTGCACATTGTTCAGGTCAAAACACTTTTTGAATGCATCTCCAGATATTTTCAGGTTGAGCACTTGGGAATCATCCTCATAACGGTGGGTGTCGGCAGTCCATTTTATGCATAGAGGACTTGGGGTACCTTTCAAATTTAAATCCCGCCGTAGACTGTCTTCCATCAATGTTAGTGATGATCCATCGTCGAAGAAAGCGTACGTTTTGACACGTTTACCATTTCCATGTAAAACAACTGGCAGAATGCGAAATAGTACAGCGTTCTCAGATTTCCGAACAACGTTGCAGACGCCGTCTATTCTTTTGTGAAGTAAGGGATGGTGTAGAAATTGGCAAGAATCAACTGCACACAATTGGTCAGATTCGCATTCGGCTATAGAATGAGGCAATAAACACCTTCGACACAATTTGTATGTGCGCACCAACTCCCATTTCTTCGCTCTACTTAAGTTGTTAAAAAGATTACACGAAGACAATTCGTTGCACATGTTGCCACATGCTATACATTTATTTTTCTTTTCTAGCTCAAAATGCGTATTTAAGTTACCTCTTTTAGTAGATTTACTACCTCGGTACTCCGGCATTAGCACGTTATTTGCGCCTTGGGCTAACTGAAAAAGCCAAGAGCCAAAATTCTCTAAATTACACGACGGTAACGAAAGTTTATGCATACCACAGAATGCAGCGATTAGTCCGGGAAGTTTTAGTATAAGCTCTTGCTCTATTTCTAGGTTATTTAAATAATTAGTCAAATCTGCTGATTTCATAGTAGCAATGATGTTTTGAACCTCTAAGGCGAAGTCGACCAGCAACTCTAGTTTATTTTCTTTGATAGGCGATAATTCTCGTACACGTTTAAGAAGAATGTTAAGAACGATTTCAGGCCTACCGAATTTCATTTTTAGAGTCTCTATGACTTGCGGCACACAAGAAGCATGAAATAATAAATTGCGTACAGATCTTAGGGCTTCGCCTTCTAAGGATGCTTTTAGCCGAATGAGGTTCTCACTATCGCAAAACCCACATGTATCTGTAGTTTGTTGATAGGTAGCTAGAAACGACGGCCAATCTTCTGGGTTGCCGGAAAACTTCGGCAGGTCTTTTGCAAAGCTCTGTCTGGATGCAATTTGTTCCCGAGAGAGTTTTATCGCTACTGTTGTAGGCTGTGGTACGCTCGTTATTGGCTCGGGTATAATTCCGGGCAGCCATTGAGATGTAGAGCATTGCTCGCGAAATACATTACCTTTAACTCTAAGTCGTTCATTCTATTCACCATGGAATCGATTAACTTCCTCATTTGTAAAAGACCTGTGCTGTTACACGGCTCTTCATGTTGATCGTCGATTTCTGCTCCATTTGTACTTTCGGCTTCGGGCCCTGCTGATCTGCTTTTATTATGTGTATCATACCACGATTCGACTTCTTCACAGTCACTTTCGGACTCCATTTGTTTGATTAGTTCTTTCTTCTTATTAAGAATTTTCTCTCTTTGCAGTAATATCTGTTCTTCTTCTTCTAAGATTCGCAACTTCTCCGATAGTCGCTTGGCTTTGGGAGAATTTTTTGAGGGAACAGAAATGCTGCTGTGAGGCGCACTACGAGGCCTACCAGCCTTGTTCATTTTGTTTTTTTCTACCGATGGTGCTATGGTGTTGTTGCTCACACTATCTTTGGAATGTTGTGGCTCAGCGTTTGTTGAATTTAACAAATCCACGCACGATTTGCAACTCCAATCCACTTCTGCAATGGCTTCAGTAATGCCCACACACGAAAAGTGGAACCAGCCATCACATTTGTCACAGCAGACCATATCATTGGTGTCCTTATCCGAACAGAGTATACAGCTGTAGTTGGAGTCACCTTCAATTCTAGGCATGCTAAATGTTTGTTAAGTGAACGCAAAAATGAAGATTTTTAAAAGATGTTGAAATAAAAAGAAAGGGGCTCTGAAGTTTGTTTCAATTCACTTTATTTACAAAGAAGGAATTTTAAAAATCCCAAAGGAAATATTGATTAGGTTATTATACATTAAAAATATACAACGTATTTACTTCAGTGTAGCTCCAAATTTTTTACAGAATATCCTTTTTATTCTTGTTTTTACCCTTCAGTATAGGTTAAAATTTAAGTAATATGATTTTTACACGTGTTTTAAGTAAAATTTGTAATTTAGAACCACGTAATTTTTTTCTTTTATTTCTTAGTTATCTAATTTACGATCTAACTGATAACCAGTATCAGGTAGAGTATTTAGTTGTGTTTAAATCAGGGTTGCCGGGTTTTTTCGTTTCACCAATGCATATCGCCTATCATCATTCATTAAGGGGTTCTCCAATACAAAATAATTTCTAGACTTTGAAGTAGGTATTTACCAAGCAAGCCAATATAATTGCCAGTTTTTGTAAATATAATTGTGAATATCTGACCAAAACACAACTTTTTGACATCCAACATTAAAAAAAAAGATAGTCTTAAATAACAAAAACAATAACAGCAGCAAACTGCAGAAATACATATGTTCCTGTTGTTGCTACAGAAAGTGAAAATGTTGTAAACAAAAATGTACTCTTGGCGTCAAAAGTATTCCACCGTCAAGGCTCAAATTCATTGTCGATGACAGGCAGCGATGTAAGTGTTTTTTAATCAGCTTCACAGCAAAGAGCAAGTGCCAACAATAGGAGCCCACAACTACTCGAAAAAAAACGACAGGAAGTGGCCCATAGAAAATGTTACAGAAAAACCGAAAATCCAAGTGGTTATAGATCGATACATAGAAGTTATAAATGAAAAAAAGGAAAAGAAGACCCAAATCGACAAACCTCGCTCCAGTGACGAAAATGCCCAAAGACGGTAAACATGTTGCGGTGCCTTCTGAAAATCGCTTTTAAGTTCTGCAAAACGGTGAAGATGAAATCACAACCGTCAGGTCCAGCAAGCCGCCACCAATTTACTTAAGGTAGATAAACTCAAATGAGTCAATTAAAAGACTAGTACAATTAATCGGCGAAGAGGCATTTTACGTTATCCCTATAAAACGAGGCGCAAATGATGCGACAAAAATTCAAGTTAATGAGGAAAATCATTACCGCACAATAGTTTCTAAATATGAAACACAAAATAAAAATTTTTACACCTTGCAACTGAAAAGTGCAAAAGGCCTCCAGGTAGTGATAAAAGGTATTGATTCATATGTGGATCCAGAAAAGATAAAAGCGGGTCTGATAAATAATAATTTTAACTTGAAAAACGTTACAAACATCAAAACAGAGAAAGAGTCCCCCAACCACTATTTCGGGTCGAACTGGAACCAGGTGACATGAAATTAAAAAAAAACGAAATACACATTATATATAATTTAAGATATTTGCTGCATCGAAGAGCTAACGCATAAGCGAGCTGGCGCTGTCTAATGCCTGCATTGCCAAGAACATGGCCACACCAAAACATATTTCAAGTTTCACACCGTTTGCGTCGTATGTGGTGAACTACACAGCACTGCAAATTGTGATAAGTAAAAAGATGATTCATATATTAAAAAATTTAGCAATTTCTATGAAAACCACACTGCCAACTACAGGGGCTGCCCTGTCTATGTACATGTCGAACAGTCTTTGTATAAAAGACGCAATCATACACTTATTACTATCGACAACATCAATTATCCCCAGTTGCGCCAACCAGCTACCAGCCGGCCTTTATACGGCAGTGTGTTTAAGGCTAATCAGGCCATACCTAACATTCAGTTCTCATAAACTCACGCTTTGAAGTCTAACCAGCCCGCAGCCCAGAAACGGCCTCTTGGCAACCAAAACGGTGGCGTGTCATAACGTCCATGGACATTATGTCACTCCAAAAAGTATCATAATGTCCATGAATGCATGAGGTTCATGGACTTTATGACACTTTCTATAGTGTAAAAATGTTTGCATAGCCGGCTTTCGCCCGGGCCTAAAATTTTCCCCTCTTGTTGTATAGAATAGCGGCTTCCCTAACGTAAGATTTTTTTTTACCGGGAAAAAATCCTTAAGCCCTAACAAAGGCCGGCTATGCAAAGTCTTTTCTCAGCGAGGCCGTTTTTCGATAAACTGAGAATAGAAAAGCCTTAAGCCCGGCCGAAGGCCTCCTATGCAAAAAGCTTTACTCAGCGAATCCGCTTCACGATATACCGAGAGGAAGAAAGCCTTAAGCCCGGCCGAAGGCCGACTACGCAGAGGATCTTTAGTAATTAAATTAAAATATCTTAAAATTTTAAATTTATTTCCAAATATTTCTTCAAGTCGACATACTATTAGCATTGGTGCGCTATTCCAAAATTTTTGTTGAAGTCCGTCCATTGACTACAACGCTAAGCATACGTTTTGGGGCTCGACACAATTACTAAAATGGACTTGAATATTATTTCAAGTAGTCAGCCAACTTATTGGCCAATGGATCGACAAAAAATTCCTGGTGCTATTGACTTCGGAGTAGAAAAAGTAATTCCCAGCGAAATAATTAAAGTTAAAGCTTCCTTAGATTTGTCTTCAGGCCACTCAACCACTATTATTAATATATAGACTTAACAAAATTTATTCTGAAGATGTGGAGCGGCTATTGTTTGAAAAAAGAAGAGTTCGAAGAAAATGGCAACGATTCAGATTCCCGCACCAAGCAGCTTAAAAAATTATTAGAACTCAAAAACGCTGCATCTTTGCAAAAAATTCCTGCACAAACTCGACTCAACACCACAAATGGATTATTCGTTATGCCGAGCAACAAGAGGCCTTAAAAGACCGATGATGTGTAAACCTCCATTACGAAGTTTGAATATATATATATATATATATATATATATATATATATATATATATATATATATATATATATATATATATATATATATATATATATATATATATATATATATATATATATATATATATATATATATATATATATATATATATATATATATATATATATATATATATATATATATATATATATATATATATATATATATATATATATATATATATATATATATATATATATATATATATATATATATATATATATATATATATATATATATATATATATATATATATATAAAAGCAATAACTCGAAAATTAGCTTATATACATAAATTTTTTTTCATTATTTATAAAAAAACAAATTATATATTGAAAATTTTAGCATATGTTCATGGAGGACAAAGGGCATCAATGAATTATCTCCACTTTGCGCACTCGTTAGTTAGGATATTTACTTGGCTTCAGGTCATGTTATGAAATGGACATTCGTTCTTTACTATCCTGATTCATGTATTACGATGCTTGCCAGTGTTACTATGGCCTTGTAGGTTCCACTACAGCGCTTGTCTTGCAATCTCATGAGTAAGTCTTCTTAATATATGGCCAATCCAGGTTTATTTCCGCCTACAGATTTCATATTCAATTTGCTTATAGTTGGCTATCAAGAGCAGTTTATTATTTGGACCCAATTCGGCCAGGATTTGCTTTAAGTATGTGTTGTAAAATGTTTGTAATCTGCTTCAGGAAGTTTGAGTGGAGCTCCAGGTGGTACAACCATATAGCAGAAAAGATGTAACGCTACAGTCGAAGATTCCCAGTTTTGGGCTGCTCCAGATGATGCTTGCACGCTTTATGCTGTGCAGCGAGCGAAATGCAATCCGGGCTTTGTTGATTCTATTCGTTATATCGGCATAGGAACCACCGTCTTTAGTGATGGTGCTGCCGAGTTATGCAAAAGACTATGCACAGAAAAAATTATCTTCAAAAAATTTTGAGCAAATGTTTATCTAAAAATAAATTTTATTTTCAGCAAATGTTCTTTACTGAATCGATGAATTTTTTGTTCGACTTTTATTCAGTATGCAAACGGCCTCAAAGTTAAGAGTACATTGTGAAAAAAAAAAATTAAAAAATCGCGAAAAACTGCAGTTTTTTTTCAATTTATTCCAAATTTTGAAGGTCAAGCGAACCTCAGATTCGGATTCAGTGCATCTAAGTACTTATAGCTGTGTGGGTCTGGTCAAATGTACAGGCCACTTTTTCATTAAGTGTACTGTTTGTTTATTAAATATCATTGCTGAATTGCTTTTCCTATATAGATTACCTACTTAGAGTATCGTGATGAACACAAACCTGTGAGATCGTTAGAGTGGTTTTTATTGGCTTGTTACGGTCTAAAAATAACTCATCAAGCTTTAATTAGCAAAACTCCTAGCTGTTGGATTTGCTTAAATTGTAAGTAAGTATTAAATGATATTTGAAAAAGTTGCACCCCATTATATTTAATTTTTGTCACTGTGATATAATGTTTCATACCATTAAAGAAATATTTCGCTATACGGGGATCAAAGTAGTGGTTTTATTCCTGCTAGGATTTGCACTTCTTTCAGTGTATTATTAAATAATAAATATTCATGTGTATCGAAATTGATTATTAGGCTAAGGTTCGTAGCGTTATAATCAGAAAGAATTGGGCATGATTAATATTTTTTTTTAAAGAGAAGTAACACAATCAGTCAATTAATGCCTACCAGTTAATTAATTAATGTGTTACCTTCTTTTGGGAAAGGGATAGTGTAGAGAGAATAGGTGGTGAAGTAGGAGAGAGATTCCAAGAAACAAGGGAAAAATTAACATCAACGTAATTTTTCAACGTACACAGCAGAACAGAGTACTGCCACAATCAAAATAAAAAAGTTTGACTTCAGTAGAACAAAATATCAGAAAAATGGTAAGAAAGGAAAATAATCTAACGGCAACACTGGGAAAGTGCACTTTAATGTCCACTTGAAGTGATTTAATTTTCGTATTCCATTTTCACGAACAAGTTGTATATAAGAAGTGATATCGAATTCAACAAGTGGTGATACGCAAAATACACGTGAGCACTGACGATTGAAGTGTAGCGGCTTCCAAAGTAGCACTACTTTGTTCTGCTGTGTACGTTGAAAAATTAAGTTGATGTTAATATTTTTCTTGTTCCTTTACGAACCTCAGCAGACACGAAAATACGTCCGAAATAATGATATTAATAATAAATATTCATGTTTTTAAATTTATTTGCAAAAATTAATAATTTACTTAGCAGTAAAATGTTAATTGTTTTTGTTAATAAAAACACAATGAAGTTGGTTGCCGAGGGGTATTAGCTAGATCCCATGCGCATTTCACTGGGGCTAGAGGCACATCGTCGGGTTACCTTTACCCAAAAATCTCATAGAAAAACTAAAGATATTGCAGCAAACTTTTATTTATATAAATAGGAAACTTAAATAATATCAAAGTTTTAACATGAAATTAGCAACTAATAATGTCTTTTTATTTTCTTACTTTATACCAATACCACACTGACGGGCTTTTTCCCATTCTAAATTGTAGTTGCAAGAAGTTAAATAGAAAAATAAATGTAAGATCCGCAACAACTTTAAATTATATATAGTGTGATGTCAAACAAGTGCTATTTTTTTACGAGATAAAGTTGTGGGTAAAAGTTCCGTAATGATCTGCATTTAGCCCCAGTGAAATGTGCATAGGCACACAGAAGAGTATTAGGCCCGAAAAGCTGGCCAAAATTATTAAACGTGTTTTTCGAATTAAAAGTTTGAGTTGTTTGAAAGTTTTAGGTTCAATTTTATATAAAAAAATGTAGTGACAAATTTTTTGGGGGCTCGTGTTATTCATTTCATTTATACCAGTGATTTTAGATACAGTTGCTGGGTCCGAAAAAAATCTTCTTAATGTGTTGCCCTCATTAGTGTTGCCCTATCCTGGTTTTGGAACATCTACAAGTAGTCCCATTTCATCTTTAAGACTTTTTTGGATGATTATCTTCCTTTCTTTAACAAGTGCTTTATCTTCACCGCTCCTTGCTTGTCACTTTTGAGTTATCAGTTTATATGAGAGATGAAGTATCGATCCTAAAAAGCGTATGCGTGCGTGAAAATTTGATAGTCCAAAACTCAAAGCATCACGGTTTTGAGTAACATTCTTCCGCAATGTGTTAAAATCTTTTAAAGTTTGGCCGCAAATGTAACACTTCATTGTGGTTTTTGTATCCGTTGCAGCATTGCAGACTTTTCCGTCGACTATTGTCAGTAGCATCGTGTGTTAATTTGTGCAATACTTTCATTACATAGTACTTCACTTTTTTTTAATTTAAAACTGATTTTTTCAACATAAATATTTAAGATATTTTTTAATATTGAAAATAGCTTTTGACCAACTCTTTCAGTAAAAAAAACAATGCATTCCTCTATTCCTTTAGCAAAAAAAATCATATAAAAATCTTGAAACGGGAAAAAACCATTGAAATCGCATGTAATTTTCTTCAATTTCCTGAATTTAGCAGTGTCTCGAACTACAAATCCCTACTTAGAGTCTTGAAAATTCACAATACAATGTAAAATTTTGTTATCTATCTATCTGCGTACTTAGTTTTTAAGATTTCTTTAAATTCATTTTTGCGTTTTTGGCCAGGTTTTTGGCTCAAATACTCCTTCGTGCGGCAATCAATTTCAAAGTATTCTTAATATAAACGATTAATATTGTACTGAATAAGTAATATATTAATTTTGGGAAATAGTGCGATTATAAATTTAATAACTTAAATTTTAGCAATTCTCAATAAAAATCACTTAATTAAATATTCATATCTATTATCTAAAAATAGTTATTAAAATATTACTCTTTCACCATCATCATAGAGATCACTGTTTTATGACAGACTTGGAAATACTTACTTGCTGTGTCTATATTTTATTGTAAATGATATCACAGAATAGCTACTTAATTTTAATATATTTTATGACTGTAAGTGTTGTTAAGAAGAAAAATGAAAAGGAAAGAAAATTTTTGCGGAAGTATACGCAAAAAAACACGATTTAATTACCCGTAACAAAAATAATACATTTTCTATGACTTTAAATTTTGTTGCGGAAAATTTCTAAAAAATATAGCAGTAATTTTTGACAATGATATTAATATAATAAAGGATAATTATTAATTTTTACTGAGTTAGTAAAAAGTAGCAACATCATCTGCAACATGAAACATTTTTGACAAAAAGACTTTCGGCAAAAAAATAAAATATGTATGTATTTTTGTTCCTTCGTTTCATAACAAGCATCCGTTTCCCGCTAATTTTCTTTCTAAGACACGTCTCGATGTTTGTATGTATCATAGTTGCATATTGTGTATTTTTCTGTCGTAACAATGTCTAAGAGAAGAGAGAAAATCTTTGGCACTACCTATGTTACCGGATTTATATCTGCAACCGTTAATACAAAAATTAGGAAGGTGGCTTTTTATTTGTATTATATGTATGTACGTAGATTTGTGTGTTTGGCAGTGTGTCTCTTCGTTATATTAGTTAATCTCAAAGGAATTTCAATGTTTAAGCGGTGTGAACAGCACATTAAGCTTTTAAAAGTATTTATTTGCACGGAATACTGAGGTATTCTTCCAAGGGTATGTTTGAATTCATTTAAAAGTTTATAATTACATAAACATCATTTATCTGCAGGGTTGCTCTATAATAATTGTTGAGATTTTTTTATCATATTTATAAAGAAATATATTTATTACATAATATATAAGCAAATAAAATACCATCAAAGCAGATTTTTTTTCTAATTACTAACATACGTATCTTTACAGAGAATTTGCGTAATTGTTTGTAACTTATACGTGTGCAGCAGGGCTGTCAGATATGGCGATTTCTCGCCAAACGTGGCGATTTTAAAACTTGTTTGGCGTCTAAATTTTCGATTTGGCGACATGGCGATATTTTTGCGATTTATAAAATAGTTAGCGACTTCTTTGGCTATTTTTGATGAGCTATGATTTTTTTTGAGAAACTTGAAGTCAGTATGAAAAAATAACATTATTTTTATTCTGGTAGTTTTATGTATGAATTTTTATGCATTCATATGTATGTTGCGAACAAAATGTATTGAAAGAATATTTTCATCAAAACCCACCTGTGAAATAGAATGTAATATGAACTTCTGGAAGCGTGTTACGAGTTGTAAAATATATGAATGTAAATAGCACTTTGTTGCACTTCTTCTGTACCTTCTCAAGAAATGCTGAACCAATTTAATTACCCTACATTTGAGAATGAAGTGTATATTATTCTTGATATGAACTGTAACTGTATCGAAATTTTTTGGTCTTTACTCCTATTATGGAATCCTCTTGATTCTACTTGAATGCTTGTGCGTAACAGACAGCCACGTAAACCAACTCCTGAATAATCGAGTTTATATTAGGAGTAAAATCATGAGTACTAAAAATAAAAATGTAATCAAAATTCTAAGGTACTTCATAAAGCCCAAGAAAACTGAAATTTGTTGGTACATAGGTTTGGAATTGCATATAAACCACGGAAAGGTTAAGACTGAGCCAACTTTCCTGCCAAAAGACCGAAATTTACTTTATTTGTTACAAATTACATATTAGACAGGTGAAAACTATGAATATCTGTAAAACTTTTATATGAAAGGAGTACTTTCTAACGTCTTAGATGACGGATTCAGTGTGTAGGATAGATATTGCACACTAAATATGTAACAAATAGGCAATTGGAGCGCTCGAATACTCCTATAAGGAGTATCCGGCGTTAAATATCTGCTCATCTGATATCGGAATTTCCCCCACCAGCCCACGAAAAGGGGTGTATATCTATCTATATATTATTTTAGTATTACAGTTGTGCGTCCGAGCTAGCACGCCTAATTTTGTATTGCTTTAAGTAAACTATAAATTAGTTTATAGTAAACATTGTACATTTCTTGTGTTTACTAATCATTTTTGCATTGTGTCCAAACAAAGTTTGAACAAAACATAATAAGCTGAATTTCAAAAAATTTAACTTTTTATATTTACTCTGATTTATACATACTTACCTTTTATACCTACCCTTTTGTACTTACATTTAATACCTACCTTTTTATATTTACCTAATACTTACCAAAAAATCTGAAACAGAAATAATCGCTTAAATAAGAAGCAAATGAATTGTAACACTAATATTTAGTACTTTCCAATTGTCATAACTTCGGTTTTCGAAGTAGAAAAAAATACGAGCCATTTTAAGTTAAGATACATAAAATGTTCTTTCTTTTTCAGATCACTTAAACCCTAAAGTAGAATAAACCCTAAACCCTTAAAATTATAAATTTTACACTAAATACTTACCTTTGAAGAAATTAATATTGAATAAATTACAAATTGTATAAATTTAAACCATTTGTACGTTTATTTAGACCAGTTCTCCATAAGTTGAACATACCTATACATTCACACAAACCTCTTGTACAACCTTTAACTTCTCAAGAAAGAAATTAACCCCTATTCCCTCGTTATTATAATCCTCTTACGTAAGTTATTATAATAACATATCTATAAAATATAAAGAGATTTACTGATAATTAGCCATCATCATCACTACTATTGGTAATTATTACACATTGTTTTAAATAAATATTAAACAAAACATACATTTTGGCCATTTTTTAAATTTTTGGCGAATTTTTTGGATTCGGACTAAATTTATTTTTTATTATTAATAAAAAAATATTTTCAAAGTTAAAAAATTCATGTATTATTGGCAAAAGCTAAGTAGAATAGAATTTGGCGATTTTGGCGATTTTTGACATTGAATTTGGCGAAAAAGGTCAAAAGAATCTGACAAGTCTGGTGTGCAGTAAGGTGGAGCGTCGATGTATGAAGAGCAAAAATTCAACCAATCGATTTCGACTGCCTACAGAAAGTGGCATCTAGCTAAATGATATGAAGAAATTTTTATTAATTGTTTTCGAGATATCTTTTAGCTCCCTACCACGGCTGGAAGTTGGAGAAATTTTTTGAATTTTGTTTTAAGTTGCTTCGTTAATATGGAAAAAATTACATTTTTTTTAAATTACACGTAAAAAACAATTTTGCGCCGAATAATAAAGCCTAAGATCGAGGAGATACGCAAGCGCCACCATTAGCTCGAATAGTTTAAGTTACAAACATCTGCGTTGTAAATTATCATAATGATTTCATCGATTTATTATTCTATCAGTTTTTTATATACGGAAGCCCACGTTTGCTCGCAGGTGCAATTAAAACAACCGATATGGTGAATAAGAAAGCAGAAAATGGCTTTGAAGCAACATATTTCTTCTGTCAACATATTTCTATATTCATTTAATCGGGCTTCAGTTAGTCGCTCGATTAATTAATCGAGGTTGTGGTTTAATCGGTTAATAATCGGTTTATTTCGTTATTAATCGGTTAACCGATTAATAAAATTTATTCATACATTAATTAATTATTTATTTTTAGTTTGTTTGCTTTTTTCATAATTACAATCAGGGTTGTCATTTCTTATCTAAAAGTCTCCAAAAGTCGCCAAAATATATTTCATACAGTTTTTCTTAATATTTACTTTATAATAAACTAGCCCTACCCGGTGTGCTTCGCTACCCCATTGTTGTGCAGATAAAGGAAAATTAATAATTACCCTCCAATATCACCAATAATTTTCTTGAAATTCCATGCTATTTTAAGAATAACACACATCGAATTTAGAGAGCCTCACTCTTATAATTGTACAGATATAGGAAAATTAAAAATTACCTCGATTTTGGGTACCCGTTTCCTCCTCTCATATCACCAATATATTGCTGGAAATTCTTGGTATTCTAAGAATAACACACAACTAATTAAAGTGCCTTACTCTTGTAGTTGTACAGATATAGGAAAATTAAAAATTACTCCGTATGGGGAGTATCCGTTTCCCCCTCCTATACCACCAATATTTTGCTAGAAATTCCATGTTTTTTCAAGAATAACACACATCGAATTTAGAGATCCATATTGTTATAGATGTACTGATATTGGAAAATGAAGAATTACCTTGTATGGGGTACCCATTTCCCCCTGCCATACCACCAATATTTTGCTGAAAATTGCATGTTATTCTAAGAATAAAAAACATGGAATTTAAAGAACCTCACTCTTACTTACAGATATAAAAAAATTTAAAATACCTCATATGGCGGTAGCAGTTTCTCCCCTCTTATACCGCCAATATTTTGCTGGAAATGCCATGTTATTTTAGATATAACACTCCTCGAATTTAGCGAACCTCACTCTTACAGTTGTACATATATAGGAAAATTAGGAATTACCTAGTATGTGGGGTTCTCGTTTCCCCCTGCTATACAACCAATGTTTTGCTGGAAATTCTACATTATTCTAAGAATAACACATATCAAACTTAAAGAGCCTTACTCTTATGATTGTACAGATATAGGAAAAGCAAGAACTACTTCGTATGGGAGGTACCCGTTTCCCCTCCTACACCATCAATATTTTGCTGAAATCTGCATATTATTCTAAGAATAACACACATCAAATTTAAAAACTCTTACTTTTATAGTTCTACAGATATAAGTAAATTAAGAATTACCTCGTATGGGGGTACCCGTTTCTTCCTCTTTTGTTATTTTAAATATAACACTCCTCGAAATTAGAGAGCCTAACTTTAATAAATGTACAGTTATAGGAAAATAAAGGATTTCCTCGTATTGGAGGTACCTATTTCCCCTCTGCTATAACACCAATATTTTATTGAAAATTCTATGTTACTCTAAGAATAACACGCACCGAATTTAAAAAGTGTTACTCTTATAGTTGTACAGATATAGGAAAAGTAAGAATTACCTCGTATGTGAGGTACCCGTTTCCCCCCTTCGATACCACCAATATTTTGCTGAAAATAACATGTTATTCTAAGGATAACACACATCGAATTTAAAAAGCCTTACTCTTATAGTTGTATAGATATAGGAAAAATAAGAATTACCTCGTATGGGGGTACCCGTTTTCCGACCCCTATACCACCAATATTTTACTGAAAATTGCATATTATTCTAAGAATCCCACACATCGAGTTTGAAGAGCCTTACTATTATAGTTGTACAGATAAAGGATAATTAAGAGTTACCTTGTACGGAAGGTACCCATTTCCCCTATTCTATACTACCAATAGTTTGCTATTGCATGTTTTTTAAGAATTACACAAAACAGATTTAAAGAGCCTCACTGCTATAGTTGTACAGGTATAGAAAAATTAAGAATTACCTCGTATGGGCGGTACCCGTTTCCTCTCCTATACTGCCAATATTTTGCTCGAAATTCCTCGTTAATCTAAGAATAGCATACATCGAGCTTAAAAAGTCTTACTCTTATAGTGTTACAGATATAGGGAAATTAAGAATTACCTCGTATGGAAGGTACCTATTCTAAGAATAACACGCATTGAATTTAAATAGCCTCACTCTAATAGTTCAGCAGATATAGAAAAATTAACAATTACCTTCCATGGTACCCCTTCCCCCAAAAATTTTCTAAAAAGAATAGCCTATTTGAGTTTCCCTGTCATCAATAAGACAGTTCCAAAATTTCAAAGCGATCAGTCGCACCGTTTGGCGTCCTATAAGGAACATCCACACAAACAAGCAAACAAAAAAGCTAATATACAAAAGCCAAAAAGGGCTTAATATGTATGTGTGTCCGTTTAAAGTGCTTGCGAAATTATGTCTTTTATGAATTGTACAGGATTTTTATTGCACAATTGGCACAAGTATCTATGTAATTAAGTTTTGCACAATGAATTTTTGCATTGTTGTTTCAAAGTTCTCTATATTTGCTTTAGGGGCTATTCACATATTACGTAACGCTTTTACAAAAAGCGTTACGGAGGGAGGAGGGGGTACAAAAACTCCAAAAATAGCGTTACGTAATATGGGAATAAGCCCTTACAGTGAAAAGTAAGTTTCCACTCAATTCAAATTACAACTACAAACAATATTTGCGCTTGAAAAAATACAATAATATAAAGTTTTTTAGGAATCGCGCACCCGTTTGTTTATACACTACGTACATACTACGACGTACTACTTAGTACTCACTAATTCTATTTGAATTATAACAAGACTTTGTTTCATTCTACAGATGAATTGTGTATATTTTCTATACATTTATCTTCACCCCCTTCAATTCAAATACTTTGCATTTCTCGTCTTTCTACAGCAATATTACCAACATCATCAACATTTGAATTGTAATTTAAATATTTTGAATGACCTTTTTACAAGTCACAATCATTTTTATTTACTGAACAAACAAAAATACTTTCGTTTTATTTGGAGTATTTTGTTTTTTTATGTTTCTGTTGCAGATAATAAGTATTCCTATTAAAATTATTTTAAGCACTTCATTTCAATTAGTTTTTGGTGAGTACCCAACAATTAAAAGAAAAATAAACTTTAAAAGGTTTACACATAGTTTTGGCGCAGAAGGCAATTAACTAAAAGAAATTTTTTGGCATTCTATTTCCATTTTAATTCACATAATAACAATTATTTCAATTGTTTAATTTACAAAAGCAAATAACAAGTTACATTTATAACAAACACAAATTTTAATATTGTAGCCACTTTGCATTCTTTGTATAAACTTAAGTCGTTTAAAAGAGGGAAATTTACATGTCATCAAAGGTACAAACAAAAATTGTATTAAAGGATAAAGAAAGATACAAACTGGAATGGAAAATAGAAAAGAAAATTTCCTAATATTGTGTTGGCTTGCCTTAGCTTGGATTGAATTTTCGGAAGATTACATATGAAAAATTTGCTTTTTAAATTAAAGTGTTTCCAAGAGAGAAACTCTCTACATAAAAATTATGAATTTTTCAAGTAGTTCTATAAGCGGTAGTATTTCTTCTCTCCCTTCGCTACAGATAATATTAGACTATATGATCCATTTTAGCTGAAATGGAGTAGCTACAACCTGGTCCTATGTAATGCGTTCATGGACCATGTCATTTGCAAACAAGAGTTTGTAGTTAACTGACTAGTGTTTGTGTTTTTGACGAGCGCAATCGTTAAAACACGAACACTGGAGTGCTCCATCGAATAATGACATAGAGTAGTTTTAAGAATAGGCCGATATAATACAGACATGGACCATGTCATTTGCAAACAAGAGTTTGTAGTTAAGCGATAAGTGCTCGTGTTTTTTCAATTTCCTCCATAAAGTGGTGACATGGAGTAGTTTTGAGACTACTCCGATGTAGTGCAAATTTGGGTTATATGGTCTAGCCCTAGGGCATGATAATGTTAAATCGACTATGTTTTCTTCATACATATGGGTTACCTTTGGACTAGTCCTACTCCTCTTTGGAGTATACCTTACATGCATGTATGGACTAGTCGTGTTATCTGCAGGGTTATTAACCTGCATATATACATACATATAATTTTTACTGGGCTGCTTTTCCCAAATTAATAATTTACTAATTATTTTACGTAATTTTATTTTTTGATCTGAATAGGTATAAGTCGGAAATTTATTATTTCGGCTTTTTAGTTCAATATTTGAATTAATGTAAATTTAAATTATTTTATTAAGAGTGGAGTGTAGGAATATTTAAATCAGATTAGCAGAATGGATCAGTACTACTGATTTCGATAGGCCGCTTCACCGTCCCATCAGCGTTCTTGTTCACTTTTACCACTAATGAAGGGTGATGCTTTTTATAAGGAAACATACTGAGTTAGCTGAGTAGTCTAAGGCGTTGGTTTACAAACATCATGAGCTAAGTTTAGAATTAGGAATGAAGAAAAATAAATTTTAAATTAAAACAAATAAGTAAAAATATTAAATTCATATAAGTAGTAAAAATAGAAATTCTCAAGTCTGTTCTATTCCAGGATTAAATAAGTAAAAGTGAGCCTGATTCGGGCTTGATTCAAGTATTCGGCGGGATTGATTATAAAGTACGCAGTTCGGATTGTCAAGTACGCGGCGGATTGATATATGTATGTATGCAGCGGGCTTGAATATGTAATACGACGTTTGTCAGCTACTTGTCCGCTATGCCCCTGCAATGAAAATAAACAACAACAAGAGCACAACAGTGATTTTTGGCTATCATCAAGCAAACAGACATCAACACATTACGAGTACGACTATGTATAAAGTTTATAAACATATTCTTACTTAAAATAAATGATGAAACAGAGCTTAAGGTGATTTTATACCATCTTCAAAAGGTCTTGTGAGCCTTTTGAAACATTGTCATCTGAAATTTACAGAACCAAAGTCAGGAGATAAAATTTCCAATTAGAGCGTGTTCTATTTTCATCTGACATCAACTGTATTGAATTAACAAGTATGTGCTGGCGTCGCTTAGAGGTTATGTCAGATGTGATTATACATGTACGTTAGAAAGCAAAAATTAAAAATCGTCGCTAAATGTGGGTCGCAAAACTAACAAGTCCGATGTAAAGCACAGATAGTCTAAAATCACCTCTAGTCTGCAACTTCATGTAAAACGCAGCCAAATAAATGGGCCCAAAACTAAATCGACGGCAGTAGCTTTAAAATTCTCTCATATTATTGTTTATTTTCTTTTGTTCTTATATTTCGTATGAAAAATGTATAAAGTTTTATTAAAACACGGCAACATTGTTGGGAGAATGAGTGGCTAAAACTGAGATCAGGAGAAAAAACGTTCTCAATATAAAATAGAATCTCATGACTGCTTTTTGTGGCGTATGCTTACTGTCAATTTGTATAGAAAAAATCATCTAGCCCCAGTTCTGTTTCATCATTAAGAATTTTTTACATGAATAAAGGCTAATCAGGCTAAAATTAAGTATTTTGCACTTGAATACAGTAGTTTTCCGGTTTAACGAACCAGTACTTTGTCAGGCCCGTTCGTTAAACTGAAAAGTACGTTATACGCAGTACTTATGTAGAATAACCAGTTTATGGATAAATAAATAACTAGAATTGTATTTTTTATTGTAAGATAGCGGTACTTTTTTCTACTCGCTTTGTTTTTAGTTATTTGTATAAGAAATTTCTTAAAATAAGTTTTTTAACTAATATTATGTATCTTATTTGTTCGTTAAACTGAGCACAAAAAAATTTTTTTGTTCGTTATATAAGATAATCAATGGAGCAAATTGATCTTGAACTGTTCGTTAAAAGCGATGTTCGCAGAATCGAATGTTCGTTAAACCGGAAAACTACTGTATTCCGACTTAATCAATCTTTCTGTACTTGATTTCGGAAAAACCGGGATTACCGTAATTTTGACACCGCTTGGAATTAATTTAAGTACGGATGCATTGATTTTTTTTTTCAGTGTACTTTTCATATCACCTTTTTCTCTAAAACTAAATTTTATTTATATTAACGGTTAGAGTACGTTAGAGTACGTCTAAAATTATGTGTCTTAGGTCTGCTGTGACTTTAGTTTCATTCGGTGCGAGGACATTGACTACCTCCCACATATCTTCTTACTCAAAAACTAAATTTTAGGTGCATTTATGAATAGAATGCACTATAAATTAGTATATATTTCTAAAATTATCCGTTTTAGCTCTGTTGTTAATTTTGTTTCATTCGGTTGAATGACATTGCTAGCTCGCATACATCATTTTTCGTAAAAACTAAGTTTTAGCTGCATTTATGGTTAGGACTAGCAACCAGTTGCAGCTCGGGAGCTCTATATGAAAGGGACCGGTAACTTTTACATGCCGTTATCATTGAAGGGGGTCAATTGATATAATTAGGATACTTAGACCCAAACTTATGGTACTTGTATTGTGTTGGTTTCTTTAATACTAGTTAAATTGTTCTATTCTAAGCAAATAATTGTTAGTTGGAAAAAACTGCTTATAGAGTGTGGGTATTTTGCTAACATTTTTGTTCTAGTTTTGTGGTATGTTCTCTTTTAACAGGTTATGACTCTGGATGAGTACGTTTAAGCCAATTGGTACAACATTTCCGGCAGGGATCTTACGGATTTTTTTATTATATAAAAAATGTATAATTGAATATCTACTTAAAAAAAGCTCTTAAATATTTTATTGTATTTTTAATTTATGATGTTGTCTTTCAAACTGTATTTTTCAATTTCTTTGATGATACTTCTGCATCCGAACTAGTATTTTAGTTTTTATTTTAATCCTATTTCGGAACACTATTTCTTAAAATTTTTGTTATCGAATGGACGATTCTATAAAATTTTAAAACCATGGAGTTTTTATTATTTGTGGTAGAAAATCCGAAATAACAACAATTTAAAAAACTTTATATTAAAAATTTCATATAACTTCAATCATTTTTTATCTGATCAAAGCCAATTCGTCACTATTCGATGCGCAATTTAGTTTCCTTTCAAATAGGATATAAATTATTTTAATCGAATCTACCTTTGATTCTGGATGGCGCTCTAAACAGAAGTATACATCGAAAAACACAAATGTACTGTTTATATGAACAATGGCCGAAATACAAAAAAACTACTCTTTTCGTGCTTAAGAACATTTTAGTTATCCCAAAAAAAATGCATTAGAAAATTTAAACTTTTCAAAAATAAAAATTTGGAAAGCAGTATAATAATTTTTGCCGTTGTAATCCTAACAAATTTAGATGGAGTGCAGATTCGTGTTAAGCGGCCCAACTAACTAAAGAAGCACCTTTCAGTTTTAGGGAACGAACAAGTTTACCGATATTTGTAAATTAGTGTAATCATTTTAAAATTTTAATTGCTGTTGGCTTTTTTCGATATTGTTGTTTATTTTGTTAAATATGCCATTTAGATAAAAGTCGATAAGACAAAAGCTGTTGCAAACTTCACAGCCAATAACTTTGTTGAAGAAAATTCTTTTGTAAATATTGGTTGTCTATTGGGGAATACGCGTCGATGAAGTGAATAAAAAATAAATTAAAAAAACCAAAAATCCCGACTGTGTAAAAAAACCAAAGAGGAAAAAACAAATCCAGTTGTCTATAATTCTGTTAAATAATGTTGAATAACTACAGAATTGAAATAGTAAATTATAATGCGGAACATGACGCCATTTAAAGTCGGG
>OY101449.1:94316664-94318175 GCA_956483635.1 Panzeria rudis | reverse complement strand
ACCCTACATACATCCCAACATACATACCATCCATACATACATACATACATACATACATACATACATACATACATCCATACATACATACATCAACATACATACATACATACATACATACATACATACATACATACATACATACATACATACATACATACATACATACATACATACATACATACATACATACATACATACATACATACATACATACATACATACATACATACATACATACATACATACATACATACATACATACATACATACATACATACATACATACATACATACATACATACATACATACATACATACATACATACATACATACATACATACATACATACATACATACATACATACATACATACATACATACATACATACATACATACATACATACATACATACATACATACATACATACATACATACATACATACATACATACATACATACATACATACATACATACATACATACATACATACATACATACATACATACATACATACATACATACATACATACATACATACATACATACATACATACATACATACATACATACATACATACATACATACATACATACATACATACATACATACATACATACATACATACATACATACATACATACATACATACATACATACATACATACATACATACATACATACATACATACATACATACATACATACATACATACATACATACATACATACATACATACATACATACATACATACATACATACATACATACATACATACATACATACATACATACATACATACATACATACATACATACATACATACATACATACATACATACATACATACATACATACATACATACATACATACATACATACATACATACATACATACATACATACATACATACATACATACATACATACATACATACATACATACATACATACATACATACATACATACATACATACATACATACATACATACATACATACATACATACATACATACATACATACATACATACATACATACATACATACATACATACATACATACATACATACATACATACATACATACATACATACATACATACATACATACATACATACATACATACATACATACATACATACATACATACATACATACATACATACATACATACATACATACATACATACATACATACATACATACATACATACATACATACATACATACATACATACATACATACATACATACATACATACATACATACATACATACATACATACATACATACATACATACATACATACATACATACATACATACATACATACATACATACATACATACATACATACATACATACATACATACATACATACATACATACATACATACATACATACATACATACATACATACATACATACATACATACATACATACATACATACATACATACATACATACATACATACATACATACATACATACATACATACA
>OY101449.1:94269164-94311664 GCA_956483635.1 Panzeria rudis | reverse complement strand
ATTGAGCGATGAAGCCCATTCCCTATTAAACGGGTATGTCAACAAACAAAACTGCAGGATTTGGGCTACGGAAAATCCAAGAGCAGCTCATCAACGACAATCACACCCACTTAAGCGTACCGTTTGGTGCGGTGTATCCTCCGAAAGCATAATTGGCCCATATTTTTCTGAAAATGAAAGTGGTGTCTCAATCTCTGTCAGCGGTGGTGCATATCGGACGATGTTGGAAAAGTTTGTTAGGCCAGCTGTAGAAAACTATCCAAACTTGTGGTTTCAACAAGATGGAGCCACAGCACATACTGCAGGTGCCTCAATGGCTTTGTTAAGGGACATATTCGGCGAACGCATTATTTCGCGCACAAGCGATTTTAACCAGATTTAACAGCTCCTGATAGTTTTCTTTGGGGATATTTGAAAGAAAGAGTGTACGTAAACAAACAATAATATACTGTATTTAAAAAAAATATATAGAATAATCGCATACATAAAAAAGTTAGAAACCATTTAATCCATATAGCTCATTCTGCGCCACCCTGAATAATGAAAGTCTTAGCAGAAATCTAAAATTCGCAAGAACACTGAAAACATTAAGATTTTTGTTTCAATAATAAAGTTGAAAATTTTACTTCAAAAATAATGTGTCGGTAATTCAAGCAAATACTAGCATAATATAAACTATAGGTAAGCCTTTCAAATAACATAAATATTAGCAATCAACTTGTTTTGTGCAATTTGATTATTTGCCTTTCACCATTATTGAAAGCCATTTCTTTGTATATATAACAATCGATATGTATTTCATAGTTCAATTTCATAACATATTTGCCACAAATGTTTATTTACATTTAAAATAATCGCTTTAATCCTTTAAGAAATAATTGACAAAATTACCTCCTTCAAAAAAAATTTAAGAAAAGTTAACGTCCCCATCATGCAGGAATTATGGTCATTAAATGAGAATTTAAATTTGTCAAGCAATTTAAGGAAACATTTAAACGGAAAGCCTCATTACACGTAATGCAACACTTGTGCTTACATGCAAAAAATACTCAAATTATCTTTAAATGCTTTATTTTTGCTTTCTGTGTTTTTTTTTTGTTTTCTTCTCTTTATTCGGAAAACGTCCATTTTAAGAAAAACAAATAAAATAGAAAACAATTTAAGGAGAGAAAATGTATTATAACAAAAAATGTCTAGATGCGAAAAATTTTAGTAAAAATAACACTAAATGAAATATTATTCAAATTTATCCAAGCGCACTTATGGCCTAGTGCCTAGACCACAGGAACATAGACGTAGCACAAGCACACAAAAAAGGCGGTAGTAAATTTGTATAAGGATGGAGAGTACAGCTTTGAAGTGAAGAAAAAACTGTGCATGGGAATTAAATTACAATAAAGTACAAGTAGACGTTAAAAAAAATATAATACATAAGAGGGCGATTTGAAAATTACCCGATCTTGCTACAAAGGGGCGAAATATCTCAAAATGTTTACATATTCTTCTTCTTCATTAAAAAGCTCTGACATCCAAAACAATAAAGATATCGTTGGAAAATCTTATGCAACCTAAATATATTTTTTTCTTTTGGGGTATATTAAAGACTTGATCCAAGGTTTGTTTCTCATCTGTACTCATTTTAGACACAAACTATCATCAAACCCATTTAAATGACATGAGTTTGATCATTGGTTTGTGTCTAAAATGAGCTACTGAAAGAGTTCAATACAAGTCTAGTATATTATACGGGTATCTGCTATGATCTAGGGGAACGCCTTTCAGATATGAGTGGCAGGAGTGAAACTAAATAGCTCCCGCGAACCAACAAGCGCACCGAGCATCTGTTCTCCAGGTTAAAACCGGCTCAAACAGCGTCTGACTCCTAAGGAGCGGCTGATACTTACACCGCTAGTCTGGCAGCCCCAGCCTAGAATAGGGTTCATCAAGTTAATCTCCTGTTCACAAACACAATAAATAATAATAACATTCCCAATCCTCCCTCGATGACAACCTTCGGAATGAAAACTAGGACACGATTCTGAACATGGAATATTCGAACAATGCTTGAACCCTCAAAACTCGCTCAAATAACTAAAGAATTCTGCAATTATAAGTTAACCTTCCTTGGTCTATGCGAAACCAGATGGCCAGACTGTGGCGAACAGCCATCAACCGATAGAGTAACGTTACTATACTCGGGTAAGCCGGCGGATCAGCCAAGGTTTAGTGGTGTTCACCTTCTTTTGTCCAAAAGTGCTAAGGAAGCTCTATTTGACTGGAAACCGCATGCAAATCGCATCATATCGGTCGGGTTCTGTACAAGAGACAGATACCTTTCTATTGTGTAATGCTACACTTCGACGGAGAAAGCTGATGAACCGGATAAGAGTACATTCTATAGCCAGCTGACACAGGTTTAGGGCTCTATTCACAGGGAGACATAACTATGTTAATGGACAACTTCAACGCTCAGGTCGGGAATGACAACGAAAACTTCGAATCTGTAATGAGCAAACATGGATTAGGAATAATGAATGACAAATAAAAAAATTTTTTTGGATGGCTTGAGAGAAGAAAAATTTAAAGTGTTTTTTTATATATATAATGCACAATATCTCTGAAACTATAGGTGCTAGCAAAAAATTAAAGCTATTTTCGTACATAAGGATCAGTAATTTTAATTTCCAAACATTAAAATAAAAAACGGTTTAAGGACTAAGCCTAAAACCTAGGATTTTTACCATCCTTGCAATAACTGATGACTTTTGTGTAGATTAATAATCCAGAAAGTATTAGAAAGATTGGAGAGCCATTCGCGAAATATTATTACGCAAATGCTAAAAGTTACTATATCTTTAAAACTTACAGCTACTAGAAAAAAAACTATGCCATCGTAATCAGCAGATGAAAATACATAAGGATCAGCTATTTTTATTTAAGAAGATTGACAGGGAAGAAAGTAAAATTGACAAAAGCAAAACCAATCGTTGGACCAGATGGTATATCTAACACCGACAGCCAAGATCAACTTGAGAAATGGGTACAACACTACACCAACATACTGTCGAATCATCAACCAATCCATGACTTATGTATTTGTAGCTGTGAATCCCATATGATTAGAGATGACATTAGCACTCTGCCATCCTCCATATCAGAAATATGCGCCGTGATATCGTCTCTGAAAAAAATCATCTGCAGGAATCGGTAATGTTGCCCCAGAAATACTTTCATGTGTGGACCATATACGAGCGCCCTTGTACCTCACATTCATAGACTTTCAAAAGGCGTCCGACACGCTATCTCACAACGCAGTAGGTATGCCATTACAGTGTAAAGGCGTACCTACAAAAATAATTAATCTAATCAAAGCCATGTAGGACGATTCTTACTGTCGCATTTTACACGAAGGTCTGACGAGGAAGAGAATTCATGCGGAGGTAAGACAAGAATGTGTCTTGCCCCCTCTTCTTTTCAATATTGTGTTGAACACAATTATGATAGCTGCAATACGGGAATCTAACGGTATCACATGGTGCCTCAGTAGTCAGCTAGATGATCTTGACTACGCTGATGACATATGTCTTTTAACCCACCAGCAGTCCAGCATGCAGCACAAACTAAGCCAAGCACAAACTACGCAAAAAATCTGGTCTTGTTGTCACTAGCTCCAAAACCAAATCCGTGCGCATAAACACTGTAATTAAAACACCACTAATCTTAGACAACAAACCACTGGAAGAAGTGACGGAATTTAATTATCTCGGTAGCATATTAGCATCAATCGGAGGCTCCGAAACAGATATAAATAACCGGATGAAAAAAGCAAGCGAAGCATATGGAGCCTTAAACTACGTTTGGAAAACAATATAGATTAAACGTAGCACCAAAATACGTATATTCAGCTTTAATGTAGAGTTGGGCAAAATCGTTCCTTTTGTGGAATCGTTCCAACCAATCCGAAAGACTAAAGGAACTAGGTCGTTACTTATTTCATCGTTCCGGCTTTTTTTTTTTTTTTTTTGTTTGAACAGTGAATGATCGAGAGAATGTATCTGTCACTCCTAAAAACGCCAACAAACATTTTTCATGGTCTATTTTAATTTTCTGACATAATTAATAACAATACGAAAGATGCAATCACAATCCAATGATTAATGAAATCAAAAGCAGGAAGTGACGACGGATAGGTCATAGTTACATTGAGGAAGCCTGATGGAATTACTTTTAAAGAAGACCTTGAACGGAACCCACACAGTAGCCGTCATAGAGGCAGACCCGTACAAACATAACGACGCCAAGTCCAAGACCAACTAAAGAGGGCTCATATACCGTGCAGAGAAATAAAATTGTTAGCATTAGTAAGAAGTAATCGGAAAAACTTTGTCGTGGCTAGGAACTTGGAAGATAATAATAATAACAGCCCAGTCATAGTAGGGGTCATCTGCGGAATGACAGATAATAAGCTGTAAATTAGTATTCACCTTAATTTTGGTGTTCTAAAAGTTGTCTCAAAAAAGAGTTTTTCGCGATTATCTCGGTTTCTATAGCTCAAATGATTTGTTGAAACTTCGGTGGGCGTGAGTGACACCCCTTAATCTTAATTAATTGACCTGAATTTTTTTACGATATTTTTTAATAAATGCCCATCGATTTTGGGTATTAGACTTAAGGATATCCAAATTTTATTTTTTGCCATATATCGGGAGCCCATATTAAAAACTTTGGGGAAAATGAGTTTTCGATGGCTAATAGTGAATTAACGTAAATATTTAGAGCAAAAAAACAGTGTTTGCGACTCTTACATACATTTTTCTAATAATGCTATTTCAAAATATATTTAGAGAAAATAAGTGCTAACTCCCATAGTAATTTAACAACATCTTTGTATTTGATCAAATTATTTAAAATATACATCAACACATTTTTTTGAACAATACAACATTTACTTGAACAAAATATGCTAACTCGGAAAAATTATTTGTTTTTCTGATCTACTAAAATATGCAATCCCAAAAAATATGCAAACAAATGCAAAAATTAAAATTGTTCCATAAGTATAAATTAGTAGGAATATTTAAACTATCTTATGGAAAGTACATTATTTATTTTTACAATAATAAGCGAAATAACTAGTTTTTGACTCTACTGAGAAGTTAGCTTTTTTGGGTTGGCATCTATTGAATATCTTCTCTCGATATGGCAGAAAT
The DNA here is from genome assembly GCA_956483635.1 of Panzeria rudis. Classification (NCBI taxonomy): domain Eukaryota; kingdom Metazoa; phylum Arthropoda; class Insecta; order Diptera; family Tachinidae; genus Panzeria; species Panzeria rudis. The sequence continues at coordinate 94,306,454 of OY101449.1, read as the reverse complement.
ACAGGGTGGCGCAGAATGAGCTATATGGTTTGAATTCTTTATAACTTTTTTAACTATTATCTTTTCTTTGCTTTTTTCAGCATTCTGTGAAGAAAACTTGGGGAATTAATTATGAATTATTATTACATGATCGAACAAAAATAATTGAATGTTATTTTTCAAACCAACAGTCTATTGTATTGATACAGCGTGCATATCGTCGTCAACATGGGTCTGTAAGAACCCTTCCTGGTGCCGGAAGAACGCCTACTTTGCACACTGGTTAAAATATTAAACGTGTACGGGAGAGGGTGCAGCATAGTCCATCAACATCAACAAAGAGGCTTTCAACAGAACTTGAACTATCATGGCGGTCGCTGCAGATAATTTTGAGTATATTAGACTTGTTCCCATATAGAGTTCAACTTGTTCAAGAATTGAAGACGACAGACTACCAGCAACGGCTTGAATATGCCATTCGTTTCCGTGAAAAAGCGGAGCAAAATCCAGAATTTGTTCACAATTTGGTATTGAGCGATGAAGCCCATTCCCTATTAAACGGGTATGTCAACAAACAAAACTGCAGGATTTGGGCTACGGAAAATCCAAGAGCAGCTCATCAACGACAATCACACCCACTTAAGCGTACCGTTTGGTGCGGTGTCAACATTTTTAATAAAACTTGTAGAGCAAAAAATTTGCAAAAAATTTTGTATTGAACATTTTTTATACGCCCAACCGTTTCTGAGATAGAGGACAGAGAGCCCGCAGTGCTCAGCCATACTCACTTTAATGGAAGGTCAACCGTGAATCTCAGTGAATAACACCTTGTATAAAGTTATTAAATCATTGAAATATCATATATAAGAAATAATTTGTATTATTTATAAGTTAATACATTATAGCTAATAACGTTTTGCATATATCTAATATATTCGTTTGATAAAAACTTACATAGAAAGAAAAACTTGGTTATACTTACTTTTAGTACGAGTCGCACTCAAAAATTTAAGTACGAATAATACCAAAATATACTTAGATCAAGCCGAAAACAGGAAAAAAAATTCTTAAATCATGTTAAAAATCTTGAATAAAGTATAAATTTCTTAAATTAAGTACAAAAATTCTTATTTTAAGTACGACTATTTTTATAAACTTTAACAAAGTCGTAGTGTGTTGGTATTTGTTCGCTTGTTGATAGCCACAATTCACTGCTGTGCTTTTGTTGTTATTTTTGTTGGTAATTTTTTTTTTTGTTCGTGCAGTGCCGACAAATAACCGGCAAACATCGTATTATTAAGATAAGAAAAATTAATTTATTAATATTCTTCAGCCTTTAAGTAAAAAAGAATTTCATAAAGAACAAACGAAGCTTAAAATTGTTAGGATCCGACGAAAACTTAATTTGGTTCCGCCGAACACGAAAATGAAATCTTTTCAGCTGTAAGTGTTTTGAGGGTGCTGTTGGCTGACTAGTTAGCGCGTTTTACTACAAAGCCTAAGATCTTGAGTTGAAGACTATTTTCAGGCAAGCCCACAACATCATGCATTTTTCTCATGTGCATTGGTGTGTTATTGTGTTGGTTGTTTTTGGACTGTTAAAGTGATAAAGGCATAGCACTGATCACCTTGGCAGTAATGGCAACGATTAATAATAACATATCCTAATACACTTTACAGCACCCTTCTTCGTCGGTATAGTAGCAGAACCGTCGGCGAAGTAAAAGAACTAATAAAATGGTTACACAGCTTAAGCAACTCAATGCCTCTACTTGAACCAGAGGGGCTTGCAACTCTGATCTACAAAACACGCGCAATAGCAGAGTTGTAAATTAATTAAGCTTTCTATTTCTCTCCCACTTCACCACCTGTTCACTCTACACTATCCCTTTCCCAAAGAAGGTAGCACATTAATTAATTAACTGGTAGGCATTAATTGCCTGATTGTGATACTTCTCTTAAAAAAATTTAAAATAGATCTTTTTCATAATTTTAATAAACTCATTTTAAAATTGCTTCATTTTATGGAAAAATAAATTTTTTTTTTATAAATAAACAGAAACTTTTGTAGCTAAGTTCGGACCAGTCCGAGTTCTAACACTTCCTATGATGCGGACCAGCCAGTTTTACATGGGGATGGCCTAGGTTGGGGTTAATTGATACTTTGTATGCAGCTTGTAACTTGTCTCTGAACTATCTTATGGAGTCCTAATCGGTGTAGAATAATATAGATTATATATAAATATTATTTCAAAATTCAGCTGTAATTATCGATGAATTTATTTTTTTATTGTTACAAATCCAAGTAGAAATTGTATTTTATTTTTAAGCGGTGTCTTTGATAGGATTCGAGCCAACAATCTCTGCCATGACAGGCTAGTACACTACCCACTCGACCACAGAAGTATTCCTCAAATTGCATTATATACATAATAATTGACAAAAACGGTTAAAACGATTGGGAATAAAAATTAATTAACATAAATATGTAGATATTACATTTACATTGTACATGAAGATATGCCCGTCTACCCAAATCAATAAGCAAATCATACCACAAAAGTGTGAGATGAACAAAATGAAATTTAAAGCAGTTCAACTTAATTGGCTTATTTGGGAAAAATTCTACACTAAACCTACACTGAAAATTTTTACTATACAATCCGATTATTAACCACTATAGTGCTATGGAATTCAGTTATGGGGTAGTGCCTCGGCATAAAATATAGAAAAATTCAAGGGCAACAATATACAAATGTCCCTTGGTACAGCAGAAACACGCGTACTCATAAAAATGTTGATGTCCGGATGAGTTGCACCCAAATCCACTAGCCACATACTTTCTACATTATAGATGCCACACTCGCCTGAGAAAAGGGGACACTATTGTTCTCAACCGATCACGAGAGACGCAAAAGACCACCACCAGTTTCTTGCAGTTAAGATTTGAATACTTATTTGAATACTCATACTTATAGTTAAATTTATATTTGAAGATAAAATAAATAAAAAATAAACGATTGTTCTATGGTGAAATCCTTGTTTAAATACTTCGCACACCTGCCTCTTGCATACGTATAACATGCAAAACTATAACGACAACTACTACAACTGCAAAATGAAGTGGTAGTGTAAAAAAGGAAAATAAAGAAACGGAAATCATTTTTCATTTAGCAAATATTTTTCTTTTTTATTTCATTTGACTTTAAGTGAATTTTTTCATTTCTTTTTCACCAACAGCATAATACCAAGACTCCAATAACAAAAACGTTTATATTAAATAAAAATTCTACTAAAATACTTTCATATAACATAACAAAAACACTGAAAAACAAAGATAAGAACATATATAAAATATAAATTTAAAAGTTTATAAAGAAAAAATACTAAAAATGAAATTTTTGAAAGAAAAAAACAATTAACTTGCTTAAATTTTTTTCAAATGGAATAAATTCCCTGAAGCAGCATTTAGGAAGTAGTCTAATATTACAATGCCTTTGTTTTAATTGAAAATAAATTTAATCCATCAGTATTTAACTTCTAATTCTGTTGTCGGATTTAGAGGAATTGTTCAAGTTAAAGTTTGACGTTCGGTTTTAACCAAAACCGCGGGTTTTAATGCCTAAAAAACGAAAACCCACAAAGAAACCGTTGGTTTTTAGTTGGGGTGCGACGAACGTTCGCTTGCGCATTCGCATTTGCTTTTGATATTCGCATTCGCTAAAATTAATGCGAATATTTAAAGTGAATAGTAAAATTAAAAATAAATAAAAATTTTTAAAGTTGGCAAATTTTGTTGCTGGAAAAAAATTGCATATTACGTTTTCTTCTAAAAAAAAAATTTTTTGTATGTTAGTTATTGCATTTTTTATTGTTAAAGGAGTGATATGTAAACAAAAGAACGTAAGTACAGTTTTTAAATTTTTCATGAAAGTAAAAATACTAAGTGCCAAGGCCCATTAATAACGTCGTGTTGAAGGTACATTTGATTATTTTTATGATGGGGCTTGTGGTTTGTGCTAAATAACATTTTTTATCTTGGCACAACAATCAAGCTTGACAACAAGAGTCGTTTCTTTGTAGAAGTTCATAACCGTCATTCGTCCTTATGTAGACATGCTTATAGTAAAATCCTAAAATACTTTAAAAATGCCCCAATACATACAACTGTATTTAAATGTATGTTACTTTTTAAATTTGTTTGTAAAATTTAACCTTTCTATAAGATTATCTTTTACAGGTATAACATGAGGAGCATTTTCTACCACCATTCAACCTTTAACTCTTTCCAAATCGAAGTTATGTAATATTATACATATTTGTTAAAACAGCACTACGTGAGGTGGTAAGGTTCATAGAGAGATCCCTTGAACATAAGCAGTATAATCTGGCTGCCTTGCTAGATATAGAAGGCGCCCTTAACAACGTATTAGTGGCAACCATTCAAAAGGCTCTCTAGGATGTCTATGTTGGGGAATACATCAGCAATTGGATTATCACCATATTGAGGGTAAGAAACGTCACTGAAAAACTAGGCAGTAGCGAAATTTCAAAATGGGCAAGCAGAGGAGCCTCACAAGGCGGGATAATCTCACATCTGCTTTATGTTCTCGTCGGTAATTCAATTCTTTTCAGATTATACGATAGGCAGTCAGGGATGTGGCTCACGCAGATGCTGTCGTACAAGATAAGTAGTTTTTTTGTCAATCACATAAGGGTTAAACGGCTAAAATCTAGGCTGAAAGAATGTACTAAATATCTGAAAACTCTACTAGAATATCAAAAAAATAAAAATGTATTTCAATTAAAAAATTCGTTGTGGCAATTAAAAAATTAATTAATTTTGCACCCGTTATCGTATCGCTAATATCAACAAAATTTTTAATACCAAATTTAATTAAATAATTTTTGATTAAATATTTAATATTAACAACTAAAAGTTTACTTAAAATATTTAATTAAAAAAAGAAACAAATGTGCGGTTTGGACAGAATGTTGGATAAATTTGTTTGTTCCAAATGGGCACCTATTATTAACTGTAATTATTATTATTTTTATTTTTACTTACTGTTTCTTATTTTAATCTCATCTGGGGGTCGAACTAAACTCCTTCTGGTTTGAAATCCAACGCACCATCCACTCAGCCAAAATATTCTTTTCAAATAGGCGGAAAGAAATTAAAGTAAACCTTTTCACTCTCGCTGAATATATATTTTGCTTTTATTTATAAATGGTACACATGGTATAATAGGTGTACAGGTGGCGGCAGCCGATTATTTTTTGCCGTACGTCCAAAACGTGTATTATTTGGCAAGCATTATCTAATTTTTGTTGTATTGCAGTATTTGTTTGCTTTATGCGGCTACATGGTATACTTATTAAAACATGATACACATACCTATGTATGTATATAGCATTGAACGCTTCTGCTAGAAAACATTGGCCCGTTTCTCAAAAAGTACAAATAAAATAGACATAAAACAACAACATATATAAAATTGATGTTGTTTTGTGTATATTTTACTTATAGAAATGTAACTTGTAGTTTTGAGAAACGGGCCCCAGCTCACTCCAAAATCAATAACATCAGGTATTTTTCGGCGATCTATTGGCCAGTAAGTTGGCTGCCCACTTGTATAAACCACACGTATAAATTCATTGAAATAAAAAATATAATTTAGTGCTCATTGCACAGAAAATAATTCATTCAAAACGCCTGCTGACAGAGATGGCTCTATTAGAATGTTTGAGGCAACTCTTAAGCAAGCTGCTCTAAACGCTACTACTACAAATCTTTAGGTGAGATATGATAAAACTTATGTCGTGTGCACCTTGCGTAGGGTAAAAAAGTTTTTGTTGGCAACGCAGTCGAAACATCTGACAGCTAAAGTTGTCAAACAGCTGTGAATAGGAAAAGAAGAAAAAAACAACAAAATATTTATGAAAATAACAATTTAATAGCTGAAAAGCTGAGGAGACATTTTTGAATGGCGTGACCAAGGCTTTTTGGGAAGCCGAAAAGAAAATGTCGGCCCTTTTGGAATTGTGCCGATGGTGTGATTGGTAGTTTTTTTTGTGAGACTGTTGAAGAAAAAGTCCAATAAAAATAAGATATTGCCGCCTCGAAGTGAAGAAAAGCCAATTGTTTCTTCTGTGTGTAAAAAGAGAGCCCATAGAAAAAGTTTGTTAATAAAATATTTATTTGTCAAAACTATAGAAAATCAAAGTTTAGAGGCTTATATGTAAGAATGGCTTAGAGTTTAAAACGGCTACACAATTGGCAATTATTCAACAATTTAAAAACTAAACTACTTAAAGTTAAATCTAAACATAAATAAAAGTAAAAAGGGAAAGAACTTAATAACTAAAAGTCGTATAAAATTACAACTAATAAAAGAACAGGAAAATTGTGACTCTGGTATACAGGCCGGAAAACTACCACCTCCAGCGCATCACACCCAACGTGGGAACACCAACCAACTACGCCTTCAACCAGCTCCAGAAGCAAAACAACACCAGTTCCTATAGTGCTGAAGTATTCTGCCCGTTAAGACTTGGACGTGTCACCCGAACAACAAGACGTACCTGTAAGTGGTCAAATATATATATTTTTCTTGTTAAATCTTTAGGGAAGGCACCTTTTTTTTATTTGTACTAAATATCATACCTTTTGATCATTGAATAGAAAGGTTACGTGTAGTTAGGCTTGAGCTCAAACCTAGGTTCCGTTTTGCAGTGAGTGAATTAATTGCCAGCATTAGTGTGGTGTTTACCTTAAAGAAAAATTTGAAAGATAAATATATATGTAGGATATCAAGTTGTTAAGGACTTACGTTAAATTAATATACGACTTAGGACACGCCACGTACTGACGGCAGCTCATCAGTCCGGGAAGGACTAGTATTTAACTAGTATTTAACAAATTGCTGATTTTTCTTTTGTGCCATTTTTTTTGTTGTAATACCAAAATTGTAAAATAAATTTTATTAAAAATTACTTCGAATAGAAAATAATTATGTTTTGATTTTTTTTAAAGAACAATAGGATGGTGATGTAGAGAAAAGGTAAGATTTACGTTAGGGGGTAGCTGAAAGATTTGGCAAAAGTTACCAAAGGTTGAATCCCGAAGGGATTTATGAGGGTGGGATATGCCATGACTAGTTTGACATCTACTAGTCGAAATAAAAATCTTGGTATGTAACAAAAAACTAATGAAGTGAGTATGGTGTATTGGTTCCTTTATTTTGTTATTTTTTTTCAGTAACTCACTTTTGGCCTTCTTCTTTCTAAAAAATGTTTTTGCTCACGTTACATCGGTGAGTCAGCTGGCATGATTTTTTGTCAGTGGCTGAAAGAGGCAGATTGGTTGGCAAGAACACCATCCCAAGACGGCGAGCCCTAGCCGGAGCATACGCCAGCATGCCAGCGCCGCCAACAATCTGGCCACATCAACACATTTGTGTTTTTCTTCGACACCAGCTACTACAAAATGGCGCCCAACTTGGGGGCCGAAAGTGAGATTTTTTTTTTTTTTTATTTTTAGATTATTTTTTTAGTTTAGAGGCCAAGACAGTGCATAATTGGCGTAAGTCCCGTTGAGCCCTTTAAGAGTGCTCACCGCGTTGCGACGTCAATAGAAGCACTGTCAAAGCCTCATTAACGGTGAGCTAAACACTATTAGCAGGCAATAGCGTTTGAGTGCGTCCCTCTTCTTGGCGATACACCTGACCCACTAGTCTGTAAGTCCCGGCAGGTAACTCTTTTAAAATTACCTATCGCGTTGCGACAGCTAAGGGGTTAGGGGTGTGGCAGGGATTAGGGAGGCAATCACACTTGGGGCAGGTACAAATTGAGTCTGGCTTTCAGGCTATATAGAGCCGTAGCTTCATCGCTACAATTTGTGCCATGCTCTCGAGTGCCATCCAATTTATAGATGCTCAATAGACCATTTCAGTTCGCTTGTAACAAAATTACCGTTTGTGAGGTAATTTGTTTGTTCGGTAGTCCTGGCTTCTACAAAGTTTTCAGAACTGAGGAGCAGTTGCACCACTTTCAATCCTTTCACTCTGTTTTGTTTGCGAACTGAACTGCCAGTTTCTTTCATCACCCATACACCAAAGTACTTGCGAAACCTGATATAAAAATACAAAATAATTAGTTTTTCACCAAGATTTATTTTTATAAATATTAAATTGTTATAATTTAATATTGATACATATACATTTTTACCTTTTTTCAGCATCACCTGAAAATCCTATTGTCCAGTTTTTGCGTAATAAAAATTCCTTCAGTGGCATTTTTATATTTTTATGTTTCGCTTTTCATTTTAATTATTAAGTTTTAGCATACATTTCAGTTCCTTGAAATATTTTCGTTACTAATTATATGAGGTATTATTACTGTTTTTAATTATTATTTTAAAAATAATTTAATTTGCTAATAATTTTGGTTATTATTAGCTGGTTTGTGAGTAGAAAATGGCTTCGGGTTTTTATTGGCAGTCACAATATCCACCTGAGCAGGCACAAACTGTCGGGGACGAAAATGTTTTAGCAAGTAATTATCAACAACATATACAGGCATACTCACCAATGCAAAATATTGAGTCGAGTTACACTTCACATCCGCAGCAACAGTTCTTGGCAGAGCCAGCACAAGCCTATAGCAGTTGACAGCCTACAGTCGATTTGTCGGAGTGGTGCATCATATTTAACGGCACAACCGACTTAATAACGGCGGAGGAATTTCTCTGCAGAGTTGATATACTCCGTCAAGACTATAATTATTCGTTTCAGGACATCTCTCGCAATTTCCACTTTCTGCTGGAAGGCCAGGCATCAAATTGGTACTGGAACTTCCGCAGATTCAATTTAGTTCACTCATGGGAGCAGTTACAAGAGGCATTCTTGAGCCAGTATCGGCGCTATGAAAATGATTTCCTGCTTCAAAAAGAAATTATGAGTCGCCGACAATTGCCACAAGAATCTTTTCAAGATTTTTACAATGCCGTGGTCAGACTGAGAAATCAGCAAATTGCTCCGTACTCTGAGGAGGAGCTGGTAGAAATTATGAGAGCTAATTTAAGCCCATCACTGGCACGTTTGCTATTTCCTGTAAAAATAGAACGCTTAGATGCCTTCTGGCATCAGGCGAAAAGAGCCGAGAACTTTTTGGCCAGTCATCGGATGCAGTGTCTGCAGAGTTATCATGTACCTGAGGCTGAGGATCTTAAAGTAATTGTAGGCAACGTAGAAACAGAAAACTTAATAATACCAAAATCGGAAACTAGTCCCGTTAAGCTATTAGACTCCAAGCCAGAATACAAAATATCTAAGCGTATAAGGAAAGCTAGAGAAAGGTACAAAATGCGGAAAAGGATCAGGCTAGAAATTGTGTCTGCTTCACTCTACGAGGGCGAAGACAGTCGAATTTATTCAAAAATAAAAATTAATGATGTTGAAATCGAAGGAATGGTTGATAGTGGCGCAACAGTCACCTGTTTAGGCAGAGGCTGCCAAGATTTTGTTGAGAAGACTGGATTAAAAATCTATAATTTTACGTCATTTATTAGGACTACTGAGGGTAGCCCTCATAAAATAGTAGGGCGTATAAAATCCAAAATAAAATTCAATAATCGTACAGAAGAAATAACATTCTTCCTAGTACCAACGCTTAAGAAGCCACTGTTTTTAGGAGTGGACTTTATGAAGAAGTTTGGATTTTTACTAAATATAAAATCGTGAGGAGAATTTGTTGGGGGCATTTCACGCCAAAGATTGAAAGCATAGCTTAAAATCTTTGGTGGTCTTAGTCCTGACAGTTCTAGCCTAAACTAGCCTGAATTTTCTAGTCTAAACTAGCCAAGTATTCACATAAATAAAACAGTTTAATTTTAATTTTTGAAATAAACAAGGTTTATTTAGATTTTTTTTACGCTACTGGCTTATTAATTAGTTGTTTTTAATTAGTTAAATTTTAAATAAATAAAATTATCTCGCAACAAGTTTTAAATTTTATTCTTTTTCAAGTCTTTAATCATACGGCTGATGATATTATTTGCTTTATGCAATTTTAAATTTTGTCCAGATTTGTAATCATTTAAATCAAATACATTGATTTAATAGATCAAAAATACATTATTGGCACAACCATAACACTTACGTTTCTAAGTTGATTACATTTGAAACCGTCACCATACAAATAGTGCAATTCCGTAGTAACGCCCTGGGGAACTATGCCATTAAGGACTTGGAATTGTTAGTCACCTAGTATGACAACATTCTTCTGAGTCCGGTATTACAGCAAGTTGTAGCAAAATATGTAATTTTTTATTTTTTTTTTTGTAAACTTAAAACTGGATAGTTTTTTTTAATTTTTTTTGCAAATAATATCAACAGCAGTATAGAAATTTTGAAATGAAATCAAACAATCTAACACCGGAAAGGATCCCGAATAAATATAAAACGATAGAACGCGCGGAATATTACACGACCGTACGAATGTAAAAATCTTACAACTAAATAACTAAACCTATTCAATTCGAATAATAATTACGTACAAATATTAATTTAACTAGATTCAAATAATTTAAAAATATCACACTCACCGAATAATTCGCTGAAAAATTATGTTAGTGGTGGACGATTCTAGCCTCACCATTCCAATATTCGCCGGAATAGCCTGAAAATCGATAGAAGTCGGACTTTAGTATTTAATAATCCTTATAAAAAGTATTTACTTACCTGCATGTTCGCCACATCTTATGAGTTAACATCCAGCGCAGGGTCAGGTCCTTTACGCAAAAGACTGGCGGTATACCTACAAAGACAAAACAGATAAATTAATAATTTAGAATTTAAAGGCCGGGGCACATAGAATCCGTCATACGTCATCCGTTGCCTTTTTCAACTGACGTTAACGGAATGACGGATAATGTTGGCACAATGAGTACTTTGTTAACGGAGAGAAAATCAGCTGTTATTTATTTATTAATTTTAATTTCTTTAATTCTTTATTTTAATTCTTATTTCTTAATTCTTAATTTCTTTTTTTTTATTTTTTTTATAACAAAGCAACAAAACTTTATACAATCGAATAAATTTTAATTTAAATTATTTTATTTTTGAGCGAAAAACAAACCCACAACAAAGAACAAATCAAACAATTGTTGTCAAAGTACTCAACGTAAGTTAAAAGTTGGCCAACTTTGTACTTTGCGTTGACGGAGAAGTACTGTATGTGATCAAGTTCATAAGAAAACATGTATTTTAACTTAGCTGTCAGTTGAAAAAGGCGACGTATAACGTATGACGGATTATATGTGTCTCGGCCTTAACTCTATGCTAAGTATAAATTATCATTTTTGTTTAAGAATTTGCAGGGGGTACTTCTCGCCAAGGATTTAAAGCGCTAGCTTAAAATCTTTGGTGGTTTTAGTCCTTGCAATTCTGTTTACGCCAACTTACCTGGTGGTTATTGTTGAGCAGGGTAGGCCAACGCTTCAGCGGTCTTATCTGGCGAGAGTGATACCTGAAATGAAAATTGAAAATACATTCGTTTTATAAATTTGTAAAACTTATTTTTTTTTTGTTTTTTTTTTTACTGTTCGGTCTTTATTTGTAGCCAACATATTCCCGAATATATTAATTTGTATTACTTTTCTTTCTATAAGCAAAACAAATTTTTTCGACGGCGTTAATTTTGGTGGCGGCGGCGCGACGGTAACAATTCATTTTGGCGGTGGCAAAACCGCACACCAAAATAAACGGCGCGGAGGTTGCATGTTTTTTTTCTGTTAAATTCATCTTTTCTTTTATGAAATGCATTTCCACTTACCTTTTATTAACGCTAGTCCACCGTACTCCTCCCAAGAAATAGCCACTGTTGGTTGCCGTAGTGTTATCTGAAATGGAAATAAACATTTAATTAACTATAGTTAATTAAAGATTTATGAATGAAAAAATTGTTTAGTAAACTTACCTTCTTTTCTCAACGACGCGTACTATAAACAAATCTTTCGTTGAGTTTCGTTCATTCATGCAGACGTTCGGTGTTGCCAGGTTTCAAAATGTTTTTTTGTTCGTAACAGGGATGCCAGACTATTTCTACTCCTGGGGATAATCATTAAATACCCAGAATTCCAGAAAATGTTATACTAGCTTAGGCTGGTGCAATTTTTCCCTCCCATCCTGTGTCCATTGATGGCTTGCAGGAATGGTTGGGTTTGTCGTGTGCACCTTGCGTAGGGTAAAACAGTTTTTGTTGGCAACGCAGTCGAAACATCTGACAGCTAAAGTTGTCAAACAGCTGTGAATAGGAAAAGAAGAAAAAAAAAACAACAAAATATTTATGAAAATAACAATTTAATAGCTGAAAAGCTGAGGAGACATTTTTGAATGGCGTGACCAAGGCTTTTTGGGAAGCCGAAAAGAAAATGTCGGCCCTTTTGGAATTGTGCCGATGGTGTGATTGGTAGTTTTTTTTGTGAGACTGTTGAAGAAAAAGTCCAATAAAAATAAGATATTGCCGCCTAGAAGTGAAGAAAAGCCAATTGTTTCTTCTGTGTGTAAAAAGAGAGCCCATAGAAAAAGTTTGTTAATAAAATATTTATTTGTCAAAACTATAGAAAATCAAAGTTTAGAGGCTTATATGTAAGAATGGCTTAGAGTTTAAAACGGCTACACAATTGGCAATTATTCAACAATTTAAAAACTAAACTACTTAAAGTTAAATCTAAACATAAATAAAAGTAAAAAGGGAAAGAGCTTAATAACTAAAAGTCGTATAAAATTACAACTAATAAAAGAACAGGAAAATTGTGACTCTGGTATACAGGCCGGAAAACTACCACCTCCAGCGCATCACACCCAACGTGGGAACACCAACCAACTACGCCTTCAACCAGCTCCAGAAGCAAAACAACACCAGTTCCTATAGTGCTGAAGTATTCTGCCCGTTAAGACTTGGACGTGTCACCCGAACAACAAGACGTACCTGTAAGTGGTCAAATATATATATTTTTCTTGTTAAATCTTTAGGGAAGGCACCTTTTTTTATTTGTACTAAATATCATACCTTTTGATCATTGAATAGAAAGGTTACGTGTAGTTAGGCTTGAGCTCAAACCTAGGTTCCGTTTTGCAGTGAGTGAATTAATTGCCAGCATTAGTGTGGTGTTTACCTTAAAGAAAAATTTGAAAGATAAATATATATGTAGGATATCAAGTTGTTAAGGACTTACGTTAAATTAATATACGACTTAGGACACGCCACGTACTGACGGCAGCTCATCAGTCCGGGAAGGATGCATTAGGCTTTGATTATCAAATTAAATAGTAATCTCTTTTTAACTAGTATTTAACAAATTGCTGATTTTTCTTTTGTGCCATTTTTTTTTGTTGTAATACCAAAATTGTAAAATAAATTTTATTAAAAATTACTTCGAATAGAAAATAATTATGTATTGATTTTTTTTAAAGAACAATAGGATGGTGATGTAGAGAAAAGGTAAGATTTACGTTAGGGGGTAGCTGAAAGATTTGGCAAAAGTTACCAAAGGTTGAATCCCGAAGGGATTTATGAGGGTGGGATATGCCATGACTAGTTTGACATCTACTAGTCGAAATAAAAATCTTGGTATGTAACAAAAAACTAATGAAGTGAGTATGGTGTATTGGTTCCTTTATTTTGTTATTTTTTTTCAGTAACTCACTTTTGGCCTTCTTCTTTCTAAAAAATGTTTTTGCTCACGTTACATCGGTGAGTCAGCTGGCATGATTTTTTGTCAGTGGCTGAAAGAGGCAGATTGGTTGGCAAGAACACCATCCCAAGACGGCGAGCCCTAGCCGGAGCATACGCCAGCATGCCAGCGCCGCCAACAATCTGGCCACATCAACACATTTGTGTTTTTCTTCGACACCAGCTACTACACTTATTCAGCAGATGTAGAACGGCTTCTATCCGAAAAAAAGAGTTCGTAGAGAATGGCACCGCTACAGATCCCCTCAGCTAAAATCGAGGCTGAAAGAATGTACTAAATAGCTGAAAACTCTACTAGAATATCAAAAAAACGCTTCGCTTCAAACATTTCTGAATGGGCTCGACGCAATACGTCAAACAGACTATTCGCTATGGAGAGTAGCCCGAGGCCTCAAAAGACCAGTGATATATAAACCTCCATTGCGAGCTTCGAATGGAGACGAATGGAGCAAGAGCTGACGCTGAAAAAGGTACTCTGTTTGTAAACCACTTGCAGAAATTATTTACTTCAAATACGTCTGATACTATAGTTGAGCTGCCACCAGTCCTCGCTATACCAGATGTTACTTTGAGGTTCAATATTCGTGAGATTGTACACTGCATTGCTGGCTTAAATTCGAAAAAAGCTCCAGGCGTTGATAAAATAAGCAATAAAATGCTCTTAGAGCTACTCTATGCTTCAAAACGGATAATTCTATTTATTTTTAACAGTATTTTGCACCTCAAATGCTATCCCGAAAAATGGAAGGTACCATGATGCCTAAGCCATGATGCAAAGATCATACGAAGGTGGAATCCTATAGGCCTATAAGCCTATTGTCTAACATGTTAAAGCTATTTGAAAATCTACTTATGAGTAAGCTAACACCCATACTAAATCGTACAGACCCCCAATTCTGTTTTAGGAGACAACATAGCACGATTGAACAAACACATAGACTCGTGAACGTGGTTAGAAAAATCTTCGAAGAAAAGAAATATATTTCTGCGCTCTTCAGCGATATTTCTCAGCCATTTGATAAAGTATGGCACGAAGGTTTAATACATAAACTAAAGCAAAACCATCATTAAGCTTTTAGAAAGCTACTTAACTAAGGGACAATTTGTTGTTAAAGAAGGTAATTTTATAAGCCCTCCGCAAGCCATTGAAGCCGGAGTTCCTCAACGCAGCATCCTCGGTCCTGTATTATATCTGATATATGCCTCTGAAGTACCGGTAGGGAGTAACATACATACATATATCAACATTCGCTGATGATACAGCTTTTCTAAGTGTTCATAAAAGCCATCAAAAAGCTTCCCGCAAACTGCAAGATTATATACCCCAGTTGGAACAATTGCTAAAACAATGGCAGATAAAAATTAACAAACAAAAATGTGTACACATTACTTTTACATTGTGCAAGGAAACCTGCCCAACTATAAAAATAAATAACCAAACTATACCTCAACACACTGAAGTAAAATATCTCGGTGTTCATCTTGATCGTCGTCTAACATGGAAGTCACACATAAATGCAAAGATTACCCGAATGAAATTAGAAGCAGCTCAAGTGAATTGGCTCATTGAAAGCATCTCTACTATAAGCCTAGATTGTAAACTTCTTCTATACAACTGTGGGGCACCGCCTCGGCATCAAATGTAGAAAAAATTCAAAGGCGACCAAATAAAATACTCCGTACGATTACAGCAGCCCCATGGTATATCAGAAACAAGTGAATTCATAAAAATTTAGATGTGCCTCTGGTTAAGGCAGTGTTTGCTAAACACTTGACAAGATACATAAAAAAACTTGAGCTGCACCTAAATCCCCTAGCCCGAAACATCACTAACTTTAGAGGCCACACTTGGCTGAGAAGGAAGGACACTGTTGCTCTCAGCCGAACACGGGAGACGTAAACAACCACAGAACCAACCGCTGAAACAAATATTTTTGTCTGGCATTGGCTGGACTTAAAAATTAAAATTTTAGAGCTAAGATTTGATTACTTATTGTTAGTTTAATTTTATTGAATATACAATAAATAAATATAACCGAAAAAATAAATCTATGTATGTACATTTGTATATACCCAGAAAGAAATATCGATAGTAAAACTGTACTGATTTATTATTGACTTTGTCCCCAGTTCTACTGACTACTTATACCCCAGGCAACGTTCTGTGCTAAAGACATTTAGCATGTGCTTATCATTCCGATTCCACTAGTGATCTCGGAACTATTGACTTACTATAGACTAGGTGATCCTTATGGGAACATATTGAGACATTGGCACTAGAGATTCACTAGTGCATTATAATGATTCTAGTCAACATATATAAAATTGTTTACTAGGTAAGGCAAATAATTAAATTAGATTTTTTATGAAAATTTTTACTTCTGCGTGCAGCCGCATTTATTTTCAACACAACGAAATCAGACAATAAAAAATCGTTTTCTAGCTGTCAAAAACTTTTATTCCCATTAAAATAAAATAAAATATGTAAGCAATTTGTTGACAATTTCACCAAAAAGTCAAAAAGCTTGTCGACAAAAGTGGTGACTTGGATACACTTGGCCCCTAGCTTCCGTCAGGGTATGTACACAGAAATAGAAAATTTGTGTACATAAAAAAAGAAACAAGCGTGCAATCAATCCCCAGTTTGTATATTTCATAAGGAAAAAAATTTTTTCTTCTTGCTTTAATGGCTATTATGCTTTAATGGCATCATGTGTTGATACTAATAACTAAATATTCAATTATATCAATGAAGTTCTTAATTGGCAGCCTGCTTTTTTGCAATTAATGATTTAATTTAAAAAAACTTGTGATATTTTTTTATGTGAAACCTTTACTCTTGTATCTAAGAACCGTTATAGATTCACGGGGCTTATTCCATTTTTCGAGTTGGTGTTCGCTGTTTTTACACCAGTGGTGGACACTCTCTCAATTTTCTATGCTCGCGAGAATACCATATTTTTTACCATCAACACATGTACATAGTTCTAAGTAATTTTATATCGTTTTTGCATCTCAGTAATGCATATGTAGTAGTAGATTCTAAATTTTATTTGTCTATTATATGCAGTGTGACCAGATTTTAAAATAATATAAGGCTAAATCAGGTTTTAAATAGAGCTAAGAAGAGCTAAAGAAGGAATTTTAAAGCCAAAAAATAAAGCTAAATTTTTTTGCAGCTTTGCAATAGTAACTTTTCATTATTTTTAAGTTTTTTAAAGTTTAAATGGTGTTTATGTAGGTATAAATAATATGAAAATATATTTTTGGCTCCTTGAAATGAGAAACATTCAATCAATAACAACCACCAATTGCTGAAAATAGCATTTCGCAAAATAAATACGATTTAGACTCGAAGTCACTAAGCTGGGGTGTTGGAAATCGCAGTCACAAAAAACTTAGCTATTTCAATTCGCAAGCAAAGAGGAAAGTGAAATCTCAGTAAACTTTCCTCTTTAAAAAAATTTTGTATCAAATTGCAAAAATAAAAGCATTCCAGTAAAATTTAAACTCTTTCTATTTAATATCATTTTAAAAAATTAAGTTTTTATACATTTTAATACAAAATACTAAATTAAGAAGTATGTTGCTTTATTTCGACTATTGTGTTACTTTTGTTTACTTTAAAAACAGATGCATAAAACATATAATATGAAGCAAAAATAGTAAGGGAAAATCTAAAAATAAATGAAAAATTCTATGTTGGATACTATGATTTCAAAAAACATAGAGCATTGATAAGAATCTTTTTCAAAGATTATTTCGAAAAATAAACAGAGCGCGCGACCCTTAGCACATGCAAAAGTGAGATTTGCGATTTTAAACTCACAACCGACTTTTGACATTGTAATTCCAAAAGAGTAATATCACCTACGCTAAAATTTCACATTTTTTCTTTAAAATTTTCATACAATTTACTTTTGTATTGCTTAGAAATGAATGAAAAGATGTTTGTGATTTGTAAACTTGAAATGTTATTTGGCAAACGTTGTCGCAGTTGGTATATTAATTGTTTAATAAAATTTCGGCAAGTGTATCTAATTCCTTTTTCTGTTTCAGAATCTATTATGTTTTTTTTTAAATCAGATATTGTTCAAACTTATAGTTAAAATACGGAGTTGGAATTAGAAAAGCGTCTAAATATGATTTTAAACGGCCAAAAATTTCCGACTTCAAAACTATTTGATTACAAAGATTTTCCAAAAGCAAGTGAAGTTCTGAAAATAATAGCATGGGGTCCACGTCGTTACTTTCAAAAATTTTATTTACTTTTTGAACATCAGAAAGTAATGGCTTTAAAAATTTCAAATAGAGTAAATATTTTTCACTATACAAATTTTTCAAGACTTTAGTTTGATGGCAGGATTCCGAAATAGATGCAAGTTGAAAGTGAGTTTATAATTCCAGCCATTGTATACTTATTACACCATGATGTCGATCAAATCTGCCGCAGTGAATGTTTCTGCACTGCCAGATTATTATTATTTTTTAACTACTTTATATGGTTACGGCACATAAATTTATTCTGATAAACTGTTTTATTTATTTTGAAATAGAAACACAAAATTGAAATTAAAGAAAAAGCTAAATGCATTGTTGAAAAATGCTGAAAAAAAGCTAAGAGCTAAATGAAACATTTCGAGCTAAACATTAACAAATAAAGCTAAATTTAGCTCCAAAAGAGCTAATATGGCCACACTGATTATATGACTAACCCCCATTAACACAAAGCTCATTTATGTTGATTTTAACTTTAAGTTTATTAACTTTCAGTTTGCCTAAACTTGGAATTTTAACTGAAAGTTAACAATTTTCGTTAACAATAAAAAAAAATTAGTTAACTTGTGTCATCAACTTTTTTGATTGCCTGAAATAAATTATTTTTGGGAAATGCAAAATTTTTAGCAATTTATATAAATAATATCATAGTTCAACAGCATCTGAGTACGACCGCTGCACAAGGAAGTGCTGCATTCGCTTAAGAAACTTTGAATATGTTATTATTCTTGAAAATTTGTGTTAATATTTTCAGAATAGCAAAAAATTAATTTATTTTCAAATGTCAATAATTTCTTCAGTTAAGAACTTAAACTCAAAAAAGGTTCCAGTTAAATTTAATTGAAATTAAATAGGTAAATCTGATTTGTGTTAATGAAATTTTATTTATAAAGAATTAAATTTTGAGTTTAGTATTAACTGCAGGCTAATATTTTTACTGTTAACGGCCCTAAAGACTATAAATTTATATAATTTATAATCTTTGGTATGACTTAAATGTAATTATTCGCATTCGCTTTCGCATTCGCAAAAGGAGAAATTTATTAATCGTATTCGCATTCACTAAACTGGTATTCGCTATACCCCTGGTTGTTAGCTATTTACTTTTACAACTTGTGTTTTTATTACACCACAGCAAAAACTTGGTAATGAGTTGTCATAACCGAACAACATATTTTTCAACCACAAACTATATACCGTCTGAAATACTTAACAGCAGTTGAACAAGCCATCTATTCTCTTATTGGCAGAATATTAGTGTATCTGCTTATCATACAGAGGATAAACAGTTCAACCTATGGGGAAGAAAAATAAATTTTTTTCAGTTGTGTTTATGTTTGTGAAAACAAGTTTTTAGCCCGTAACAAAATAGTTGTGCAGTAGCTTAGTGAGTAAAACACTTGGCATAAAATAGCACAATAACTGAAAACGGCATGTGTTCAATGCTTAGCAGAGACATTTAATTTCTATTGTGTTTTGTGTATGCAATGCCTTCTAAATATTGAAAATTATAACTTGTTATTTGTAATCAAACGTGGTAAGTACTCGCCTCTAATTATATCACCATGTTAAAGTAATTGGTTAAAATGCCAAAGTAGAACTAGAGAAGGGTATGTTCTTTAGCATTTTAACTCATTACTTTGCCATCAAAATTTTTCCTGGGACCCTTACGAATAAGTAAATACCTGAAAATTTTTAAATTTATGCTTAAGCTGTTTCGTCAAAAGTCCACATGCATATTTCATGGTTTGTTAAGATAACTATAAATTTTGCGGAAAAATTAATTTACTGCAAGAATTGGGGTTATATGTAGAACAATTTTAACGTTTCACGAGAACAAATAATATCAATACACAGAAAAAAATTCCAATTTTATATTCAGACAAGCATTTATTTGAAATGAACTTTTGAGTTTAATAAATAGTTTGTCTGATTCAGTAAATGTTTCATTTGAGCTCTTACTTACACTAAAAACAGCAAAAAAACCAGCTCAATTTTCAATATATAAATGTGTTGTTTGATTTTAAAAAAATCTTTCAATCTTTTCAGAAGCAATGAATTGCATATATAAGGACAACTGCTTCCAAAAATGCTAGCACAAATGCACTAACGTATGCAGAAGAGTACTAACAAATAGGAACGAAGACTAATTAGCTTTTGCCGATAATTTTAATATATAAAAATAAAGGCAAAGCAACATAAGAATTTAAGATTTAACTTACATAGGGTGCCCTAAAAATCCGCGAACAATGTTTCATTAGATAGGTTTTTGCTTAAAATAAAGACATCCTGGCTATAAATGTAGCTGCTAGGGTAAAATTAGTAAAAAAAAAAACTTTAATTTCAGGCAGAAAAGTATTATATTAAAAAAAAATAAAAATTTTTATTTTTTTTTTGATATTTCTACTGTGAGCATTATTTAACTACCTCGTCTACTATATCGTAGTATAAGTACGAAAGAAGACAAAAATAGCAGAAAAAGCATGACTTAAAATATAAAAGAAGAAAACTTGGCTGTTTATTTGACCTGACTCACCTTCCTACATGTATATCTACGATGAATCTGAATATGAGGTCCGTTTGCCCTCCAATTTCGAGTAAATTACGAAATACGTTTAAAAATATCGAAATACTTCTGTTTTTCGTAATATACTCGAAATTGGACGGGTAACGGGCAAAGCGGACCCTATATTCGGATTCAGCGCGCAGAAATACATTTCGAAAGGTGTTTTATATTTTGACTGCTAAATAAAAATTAAACAAATAATTTTCAAAAAATGTATTTGTAAGACTGAGTTTATGTTAACTTCGTGCTAAAAGTTGGCAACAGTGTTTTTGGCTGCGTGGTTGGTGCGTTGGATTTCAAATTTAACGGTGTTTAGTTCGATACTAGTTGAAATTCAAATAAATAATAATGAGTAAAAATACAAAATTAATAACTAACACCCGTATTCTAAGCTCTGTGACAAAATAAAAATTATAATAAATAACTAATTATTTTTGTTGTATGGCCAATGTAAATTTGTATTTTGTATATTTTGAAATGAGCTAATAAGGCCTAAAGATTCACAATGCAAATAAAACAAATTATTTTATTTCATTTTTCCCGACGTTTCGTCAATTATTTGTTGACTTTATCAAGGGATAAATAGATTTCCCATCCCTTGATAAAGTCAACAAATAATTGACGAAACGTCGGGAAAAATGAAATAAAATAATTTGTTTTATTTGCATTATGAATCTTTAGGCCTTATTAGCTCATTTCAAAATATACAAAATATAATAAATAACTATTATTACATTGCTTAAAATATAAAAATTGTCATTTGTTATAATTTGGTCCTTTGTCACAATGTTTAGAATAAGAAATGAAAAGCCTTTAACATGACTGACTCACAGTGGGGGATTTTGCAAAAAATGGAAATAAATCTGCAGTCTCTAAGCACGCGGCCCGATTCTTATGAAATTAAATTTTGCAGTTATATAGGAATTTATGTACTAAATAAAAAAGGATGAAAATAAATCAGATTTGCCTATGGGAACCCCGAACATCCCAAAAAATTGCCAGAAATACCCCAAAAATAGGACTTTTCAGTATTTTCGCTGTATTTTTCTTATTTTTCGCCGGGAAAATATTTAAGGGTACATTAGATCTCAGGTCGAGTTCATAGTCTTTGTGATTGCATATTTGGAATTTGAGAAAACGCGCTTTAAAACTGATATTTGCAATAAAAATAGGTTTATTTAAACACGCTCTGGCTAATTCAATACAAAAAATTTTGAAAAAAAAATGTTGCAATAATCTATTTTATATATGGTTTGGGAATCGACGGCAAACGACTAGCTACAATTCCCGAAAAATTTTTGGGACTTTCCCGTTTTCAATGTTTATGTAAAATATTATAAAAGTGCGTTTCACTTATCGTACGACTAAATTTAGAAGACGAACGAAATTGTTTAAGTTCTCTTCTAAAGTTGCTAATTATTTCATCATCTGTTTAAACATTAAAATTTCCATACAACTTTGTTTTTAATTGTACAAAATGAAAATGTGAACAATTGAAATTTATACGGAAATTTCATAAAACTTCCATGAAATTGAATCCATGCCATTTTTCCTAAAACGTATACGAGATAAATTACTGTTTAATTCGAAAACTACGTGCAAGATGAATTTTCAGCGAATGTCGTTATTCACTATATGACAATAACAAGGAATATTTTGTATAAGTATCAATGATTGCAGTGCTCTAATCATTTCCTAAAGTAAAGAATTGTCCAACTTAAGCGAATTTTTAGTGATTTTTTGGAGAATTAATGAAAACATTTTGGAAAGTTTAGTGGAGATTTTATGCTCATAGAAGTTGTAAAAACTTTGAGTCGAAGCTGTTATTGAAAGCCTGAATGAGATGTTTTAAAAGAAATAAAATGAAAAATCAAAGACATTTGGACAGACTGTGGCTCAGTATACGTAAAATTCGACGCAGTTGTGTATTTTACTTGTCTGTACTTAATGATAAGAATCCTCATGAAAATTTGGCAAGAAAAATAAGAAACATTACGGCAAGTCCTTTATAAAAGGCTTGGGGTTCTTAAAATGGAATTTTAACTAAATAATTACGGTAATAGTCGTTAATTAGTCTTTACACGGTATCTTCCTGTGTAATAACCATATACTCCTATTTGCTTGATTTAACTTAAAAACTCTTAAAGTTTTGTTTTAGAATTCTTATCATATAAATTTTTATTTAAGGAGATTATTTATATTAATGAAACAATGAAAATTTCGATAATTATCAGTTAATAAATTTATTAATACAAAAAAAACAAATTTTTCCCGGGAATACCGGGAAGTCCCGGGAACGCGATTTTTCTATTCCCGTTTCCCCGGAAGTGCAAAAGTCCGGGATATCCTAAGCCCTAGCTTCATAGTATTGCCTTTTAAATAGGTATAAATACGGGGTAAGTATTATTGCAAAAAGTTCTTATAATTACGAAATAATTAACGCATTTTTTCTGCAAAAAACAGGGAAAAATCGAAATTTTCAAAATTAATATTTGCAAGTAATTATTATTCGAACTGAAATAGGTTTAAGTCGGAAGTTATTATTCGGCTTAAGTTCAATAATTGAATTAATGTAAATTCAAACTATTTTTAAAGAGTGAGAGTGCCTAGAACTAAAATCAAGACAAGCAACTGAAGACTGTTTAAAGGCATGTATAATAACAAAAACCAAACAAAAAGCTTTGTGTGGATGTATTAAAAAAGAATACTCATCAAAAGCGAAAAACAATAAGTGTGGTAGTGTTGGATTAAATCAGATAGGTGAAATTTCAAAGCTGACTAAATTTAGTTGAAATAAAAAAAAATGCAAGAATTTACCATGGAAAATAAGTCTTGTATTCTATTTACTGGCAAAAAATTAGTTAAATAGCTGATGTTTCATTGAAAAAAGCATCCACCTTCATAAGTGGTAAAAACGAACAAGAACGCTGATGATGACGAGCGTAGCGGCCGTCGAAATCAGTAGTACTGATCCGTTCTGCTAATCTGATTTGAATATTCCAGCACTCCACTCTTAATAAAAATAATTTGAATTTACATTAATTCAATTATTGAACTAGAAAGCCGAAATAATAAAAACATTTTCAGAAATATTAGGATATCTAGTCAGACTAGCAGAATGGATTAGTACTACTAATTTCGACAGCCGCTACAATGTCATCATCAGCGTCCTTTGTTCACTTTTACCGCGTTTAATCGTGGATACTAGTATTAATGAAATATCAGCTAGTTAACCAAATTTCATGACGAAATAGAATATGAGTATCACTATATTCGTTTTTATTAATATGGTAAGCCTGAAATTTCACCTTCTGATTGTTTGTTTCAATTTTCCAACTCATATTTTTTTTTGGTTTTGCTTGTGCGTCAAGCTATTGTTGTTGTACATATTTAAACAGGTCATCTTATTGTCTTTTTTATAATTAACATCTTGAATGTAAATTATCGCAAAAGATTTGACTTGCCCTTAGCAAAACCGTGGACCAAGGTGGGTGAAAACTTTAAAATTTTAATTTTTTTATTTTTTTTTTGTAGAATATCTCATAAGCTGTAAGCAGAAACCCATAAATGTAGTAGACTTTTTTACCCCTTAGATAGGAGAATCTGCTTGCAAGAACTCTTTTTTATCAGATCAAAAACATCAGCTTGGCATAGGTTTGAATTTTTCAGAAGCCTGAGCTGACCCAATTTCGGGTCCACCCTATTTAAAGATATAAAGTCCAAACTCCAAATTTAAGCGCAGCAAGAACTCTTTAAATGCCGCATGATATTTTACAAGAATCAGGCCACCGGTTTAGCAACTGCAGATTTATTTTCATTTCTTTTTTCAAAATTCCCCCACTGTATGACGTTAGCACATTTGCCAATCCATTTGTGTCTATTCATCATCCACGCCAATCCACATCGAACCATTTTTTCCATATATTTTCAGTTATAGTACCGGAACATTTTAAGATTTTGAGCATAATATATGCTTTTTGTGGAAACAGAAGCTATTGCATGTGATTCCATTCTGTTGTCTCTCCTACAAAAATTCTTCCAGATGGGTTCTTGTACCGATTTTGA
The DNA here is from genome assembly GCA_956483635.1 of Panzeria rudis. Taxonomy (NCBI): domain Eukaryota; kingdom Metazoa; phylum Arthropoda; class Insecta; order Diptera; family Tachinidae; genus Panzeria; species Panzeria rudis. The sequence goes on along the minus strand of OY101449.1, from coordinate 94,281,808 downwards.
TAAAAACATTTTTAGACAATTATTTTAGCTGATTCAGTAAATGATTTTGTTTGAATTTTGTTTTTCCAAAAATCTTTTTGTTTTTTCATTAAAATATTTTGTAAAGCTAGTGCAAAGTTTTGTCTGAATGTAAAAATTTTTTCATTTGTCCGCTTTCATCATAATGAAGTTTAATTTGAGTGCAAAATAACAAATGTAATACTGCTTTACAAGGCAATACAAACAATTAAGTCGGCTTCTACTGAAATCGAAGAAATTTTTCTGTAACCAATTAAGTTATGAATTTTAGTCGAACTGTATTATATCCAAAGAAATTTTATTATTTTGGCTTGAGTTCTGTTTTTATATTTTTATTCAGAGATGAATGTGAAGCATGTAGACAAAGAAAAATTTGAGTGCGCGGAGGGTTGAACTGACATGTTTCAATAGCTCGCGGTAATCTCATCAAAATTATTTTCCGCTTAGACCCCTTGGCCAAAGTCGGTGGATTGCATTCATACTGTCAGTCTTAGAGCTGTATTTCATTTGATAGTTATTGATATTCACTTTTTTCTTTTTGTCTTGTGTTAAGCTTATTTTCATTATTTCTCTATTCTAGTATGAATTATCATTGATAATTTCAAGTATGTTTGTTTGTTCAGTTTATTTGAACATGTACATTCTTTTGCTAGGTGCCTTTAGAGTTTAACAATTAAGTGAAATTTATTTTAAATGAATGCATATAGACAATTGCTTAAACTCCAGCAAATAAATTTCATTTAAAATAAAATTATGACAATATGTCAAATAATAAATTTCTTAAGGGTTTAACAATTAAGTTATGAGCTATAGCCGAACTGTATGGGTTTATATCCAAAGAAATATAATTATTTTGGCTCGAGTTCTTTTTTAATTTAATTTTACAACTAAACTATATTTTCAGAGATAAATGTGAAGCATGTGGACAAAGAAAAATTTGACTGCACGGAGGGTTGAACTGTTACCGATATCTTTTTCACATAATTAAGATGCTTATTATATGATTTTCCATTAAATGCTTTAATATAGATTTCTGAAAAAAAATAAAAATATTTGTGTATACAATTTAATAACGTGCAATTTTATAAGAACATATTTTAAGGATATATGTATTAGAGAGCAATAATATAACGTGCAATTTTATAAGAACATATTTTAAGGATATATGTATTAGAGAGCTGCACGAATATACTCGAAAGTACTCGTATGTATGTTTGTGTCTGTATGCATGTATGTTTTTTTGTAGACATGTGTGTATATATATATATATATATGTATATATGTATATTTGGTCGTGGCTATGTACGTACACACATATATATGGATGTCTACATAAGTATATACATAAGAACATACCAATATGCACACACGAAATTCATACGAGTACATTCTACGAATACATTTGTGTATACTTTGCAGCCCTCTAATATGTATAGTGTTGTCTCTGAAAATTAATAAAAAGTAAATCAAAAAAATCGAAAATTGATTAGTTGCAATGAACGTAGCCTTAAAACTCATCAATAAAAAGGCTATGTTTAAATTGTTAACAAAAAACTATTTTTTATATATCATTTCATTCTGAATAACTCCAAAGCCTTTGAACAACGCTAGAATAGCTTGAAAACATTTTTAACTAATTTTCTTCAAATTCGGATATGATATTTAATATATTTGAGCAAAAAGGTTGTATATAAAAGCTCCTTTGTTAAGTCTTTTCAGATTTTCCATCTTTTGTCTCTTCAGTAAAATTCCTACGGCTTACTACACTGACATTAATGGAAAGTACCTTTAGATTTTAATATGCAGATACGGTTGTTTTGAAACATTTGTCGTTCTAGTTTCGCACAGTACACTCAAAATAATAATGTTGGTTAATCTAATAAATTTAAGCTGTTAACTTACTGTTAATGTAAATTGTTGATGCAATTTTTGTGGATAAAAAATTTTTATTGGTTCAAATAACCTTTTAAAGTTTTAAGGCATTTTATGTCCGTCGTTATTTAACAAGATGACTTGGCTGAGATGGTAAAGGCGTTAGTTTATAAACATGAGAAGAATTGTAAGAACCAAAGTTCAAAACCAAAAAATGACAAGAAAAAATTTTATTTCAATTTAATTTTTATTACAAACACACTTCGATGGTCATACGTTGACACGTAACACGTAACTGATTCTTTATTATTTTTCACAAAACGCAGAAAACGTTATATAAATCCCTAAAAAGCGTTCCTTTCATTAAAATAATATCAACCGAAATTAGTTAAGAGTATCTGCAAAATAATTTTTAGTTATTTTAATTCGTGGCTAGTAACGCTTTCAGCCTTTTTATCATGTAATATCTTCAACTGAAAAACTGTAAAAATCAGTTACGAGTTGTCAACGTATGACCATCGATTTACTGCTTATGAATTGGGAGGCATTGAATCTGCGACTTGCAGTTAACAGTTTCACACACTATCGTCTACTTTACAATTCCATAGATTGATTATACTGTATTTTATTTTTTGATGCAATTCTAACCAATGAAATTTTTTATAACAAGGAGCAACTCAAGCAGACAATTAATGCCTACCAGGAATTAATTACTGTATTACCATCTTTGGGAAAGGATAATGTAGAGAGAACAGGTGGTGAAGTTGGAGGGAGATAGAAAACTTAATTCATTTACAACTCTGCTATTGCGCGTTTTTGTTAAATTTTGTAAAGCAGTGTTGCAACTTCTCTGGTGTCAAGTAAAGGCATTAATTTGCTTAAGATGTGTAGCCATTTTATTAGTTCTTTAACTTCGCCGATGATTCTGCTACAATACCGATGAAGGAGGGTGTTGTGATGTGCATCAGGATATGTCAGTATTAATCGCTGGCGGTATTGCCAAAGGGATCAGTGCTATGCCTTCATCACTTTAACAGTCCAACAACAATAAACACAATTACACACCAATGCACATCAGAAAAAATCGTGTGATGCTGTTGGATTGCCTGAAACTGGTCTTTAACTCACAGCCTCAGGGTTTGTAGTCAACACGCTAACCATCTCAGCCAACAGCACCCTCATTGGTTAAATTTACCAATATTTTATTTTGCGTCTCAGCCAACAGCACCCTTATTGGTTACATTTACCAATATTTTATTTTACGTGTATGAAAGCACCTGTTTAATGAAATGTTGAATTATATATTTTTTCACGCTACTATACTTCTTTACATATGTATAGTTATTTAAGTATATCCTTACTATTTAGCTATAGAATGAAAAGAAATTTAAACGCCTTCAAAGGCTTTTGTTATATTCTTTAAACAATGCACACTTTCCCCAACGTTCGACTATTTTGACCGAAAAAAAGCTGATTTCAATAATTTATGCAACTGTGCTGCATTTCGCTTACGGCAGCAATTGTGAATATAAACAAACAGAATCTTAATCATTCAAGTGTTTTTCGAAATTACAGTCAAACATAATCAGCAGCATTAATCCAAATAATTTTACTGACACTATATTTAGTTTAGCTTTTATTATATAATAACTATCCAACAAGATATACATCTTATAATATGTAGTGATAGTAAGTTAACATGGTAATCCATATATTATAAAAAATGAGGTGTATGTTTGTGAGTCCAAATTGAATATTAGGCTAAGATTCGTAACGTTATATTCAGAAGGAATTGGGCATGGTTAATATTCCAAGGAACTAGGGAAAAAGTAACATCATCTTAATTTTTCAACGTACACAGCAGAACTGAGTAGAGCCACTTTCGGAAGCCGCTACACCTCTATCGTCAGTGCTCACGTCCTATGGTGCTTATCACCATTTGTCAGGTGGCTCTGTTGAATGTGATTTTTAATTCTTATTAGGGATGTAACGATACGCCGTTTTGCCGATCCGATACCGATACCGATATTTAAAAATAAATATCGCCGATACCGATTCCGATACCGATACGAATATTGAAATTGAGTTCAAGTTTAGATTAACACAACTCAAGCGCAATTTTTTTATTATACAAAATTACATTATAAGAGAGAATATTTAAAATTGATAAAACATTGGAAGTAATTTTTAAGGAGCTACATTTTCTTTGCTTCCAAAAAATCTATATTAAAAATATGCAGATAATTAGTAGAAAAGCAAGAAAAATTGTTTAATTCCTTTATAATTTTAAAAAATACTCGCCATGCTTTTTAAAAAATCAATTTTTTTAAAGGACATTTATCAACTAATATTCTTCTAAATAACTTAATAGCTTAATTATTAAAAGACTTCTAAGTTTATATTTATTCACTTAAATTTACATGAAAATACAGTTCTGAGTTCAAATTCGCATAAAAAAATTGTGAAAATGGGTAATTTTGTATCCTTTTTCCTTGAGGAAAAATCATTATAGAATACCGAAAAAGAAATGTGTCCTAGCATCGCTTCCACGGAATTGGTAATCGAAAAACAGAACTTCTTGCAATGGCAAGGATATGTAAAACTAATTAGAAATTATCCAAATTTGCAATACTTCCAGATCGCGAATTCTACATTTTCATGACTTCTTTGGAGTATCTTTTTTTTTTGCTGGAATAAGATTTATAAAACAACGACTTGAACTTGAATTCATAGTAAAATTAACAAAAAATAAATAATTTTTTTACAAAATATCAGCATAAAATATTATTAATTTTTAAAATTGATATTAATATTATTGGTGTAGTATGTTATTGGTGTAGTATCTTATAGTAGTATAAGTGAAACCGGTTATGGCCTTAAGGCTAGGTTTTTTCTATTTTGGATGAATAAATGAAATGAAAAAAAAATTAAATAAGATATAAAAAATTACGAAGTGAATTTAATTCATGGTAAAATCGAGCAAAAATAAATTATTTGTTAAAAAAAAACTCTGAAAAAATGTTTAAAAGTATCGTCGTATCGACAGTAAAATATCGCCGATACCGATGTAACGGAAAATCTGAAGTATCGCCGATATATCGGTATCGGTATCGGTATTCGTTACATCCCTAATTCTTATACATATATACAATTTTTCGTGAAAATTGAATACGAGAATTAAATCACTCTCAAGCCGATATTAGCTGCACTGTCCCAGCGTTGCCACCGGCTTATTTTTCTTGATTCCCATTTTTCTGATTTTTGTTCTACTCAATATTATATATTTAAGTATATAAGAACATGTAAACATGTGAAAAGCTCAAGCCAGTAGCTAATTGTTTATTGATATGATTATTTCGAACGTATTTGCTTTGTGAATCCAAATTGATTATTAGGCTAAGGCTCGTAACGTTATATTCAGAAAGAATTGGGCATGACTAATATTCCAAGGAACAAGGGAAAAAGTAACATCAACTAAATTTTTCAACGTACACAGCATAACAGAGTAGCGCCACTTAGAGGTGTAAGTTTGTTTGTTTGTTTGCAGATTTTCGTTACGGCATCACGCCTAAACGGCTACACCGATTTAAATGAAATTTGGTACACGTATAAATATTTGGCTCAGAATTATTATAGGCTACATCCGTTTTGTGGATTTTGAGCTGTGAGGGGATAAAATGGGTCAACACCTTCCTCTACGCATAACTCTATTATTTGTCGTTTGTTACGGCATCACGCCTAAACCGCTATGCCGCTTTAAGTGAAATTAGGTACACAGATAGATATTTTGCCCATAATTAATATAGGCTGTATTTCTTTCCAGGAGTTCGTGCTGGGAGGGGATAAAATTAGTCAAAACCTCCCCCTACGCACAACTCTATCTATTGTCAGCCGTTTGTCAAAATTCTTTATTGGTTTTAAAGGCTTTGTTTGCAGTTAGGTCCCATAATTTTTTTCAAAATCGGTGGGGATATTTGAACCCTGCACACCCCTCCCAAATGCTCTGTCATTTGTGAACCGATTTTCAAAATTTTTTTTTGTTTGAAAGGTTTTGCTTGCAGTTTGATCCCATAATTTTTTCGAAAAACGTGGAGAGGGGGAGAGGGGGAATTGTGGTTCCCCACGTATAACCCTGCATTTTGCAACCGATTTCTAGAATTCTTTTTGGCTTGAAAGGGTTTGCTTGCAGTTATGATTCACATTTTTTTCCAAAATGGGTGGGGACTATGCCACCCTACCCCTCCCCCCATTCCTTAACTCTGTATTTGTGAAACAATTTTCAAACATATTTTTTTGTTTGAAAAGTTTTGCATACAGTGGTTTTTTCCAAATTAATATTTTACTTTTAAAATAAAATATTGAAGTTTTATTAAAATATATCGTAATTGATTATGGAGGAGTATTAGCTAGTTTCTATGCTCATTTCATTGGGGCTAATGCAAATCGTCCGGGAACCTTTACCCAAAATTCTCATAGGAAAGCTAAAGATATTATGTTAAACTTCTAATCACACGAATAAGAAGTTTATAATACCAAAGTAAAGACATGAGCTCCATAATCAATCATGTTTTTTAGTTTCTTACTTGCATACGACAACCGGTTGGTTTTTTTCCAATTCTAAATTGTAGTTGTAAGTGCAACTGATAATAAATGAAAAACCTACAACTAACACAAATTGTTTTTGCAAACAATAATGAGCTATGATGCCAACATGTATTTTGGTGCGGACAGTCGCATATTTATAATTTCAATTACACTTACAACTACAATTCAGAGTTGGGAAAAAACCAACCGGTTGTCGTATGCAAGTAAAAAAACAGAAAACATAATCATAACCTGTGTTTTGCTCTCGGAAAAAAACTAATAGCATTATTGTAGGGTTGGCAAGACATGTTATACATGCACCTTTCAACTAGGGATGTAACGAATACCGATACCGATATATCGGCGATACTTCAGATTTTTCGATACATCGGTATCGGCGATATTTTACTGTCGATACGACGATACTTTTAAAATTTTTTCAGAGTTTTTTTTTAACAAATAATTTATTTTTGTTCAATTTTGCCATGAATTAAAATCACTTCGTTATTTTTTAAATCTTATTAATATCAATTTTAAAAATTAATAATATTTTATGCTGTTATTTTGTAAAAAAATTATTTATTTTTTGTTAATTTTACCATGAATTCAAATTCAAGTCGTTGTTTTTTAAATCTTATTCCAGCAAAAAAAGACACTCCAAAGAAGTCATGAAAATGTAGGATTCGCGATCCGGAAGTATTGCAAATTTGGATAATTTCTAATTAGTTTTACATATCCTTGCCATTGCAAGAATTTCTGTTTTTCGATTACCGAATTGGAAGCGATGCTAGGACAAATTTCTTTTTCGGTGTTCTATAATGGTTTTTCCTCAAGGAAAAAGGATAAAAAATTACCTATTTTCACAATTTTTTTATGCGAATTTAAACTCAAAACTTTATTTTCATGTAAATTTAAGTGAATAAATATAAACTTTTAGAAGACTTTTAATAATTAAGCTATTAAGTTATTTAGAAGAATATTAGTTGATAAATGTTCTTTAAAAAATCGATTTTTTAAAAAGGATGGCGAGTATTTTTTAAAATTACAAAGGAATTAAACATTATTTCTTGCTTTTCTACTAATTATCTGCATATTTTTAATATAGATTTTTTTGAAGCAAAGAAAATGTAGCTCCTTAAAAATTACTTCCAATTTTTTATACTGGGTTAAAATCAATTTTATATATTCTCTCTTACAATGTAATTTTGTATAATAAAAAATTGCACTTGAGTTTTGTTGATCTAAACTTGAACTCAATTTCAATATTCGTATCGGTATCGGTATCGGCGATATTTATTTTTAAATATCGGTATCGGTATCGGATCGGCAAAACGGCGTATCGTTACATCCCTACTTTCAACAAGGTGATATTTTTTTATGTAGAAAAGAAAACACCATAAATATGTCAAAAAAAATGAAAATAAAGTTCATGCCACGCTTAAGGGGTTTCTTTTCTGGGTATGTCGAATATTGGTTTCGCAGAGTTTATATTTTTGAGTGAACAGAAAATCTTTACTTTCCTTTTTCAAGTGCACGTAAAGAAAAAACATGGTTGAGGCAACCATAATCGAAGCGCAACAAACATACTATGATTGAATATATGGTTGCAGTCAAACCATACTATTTTGAAACTAAATTTGTTTTAAGCATAATAATGTTGTCTTAGTTAACAATAACATTGTTATATAACCATGCATATGGTTCCACTTAACTGTACATATGGTTTCATTAACCATACATATGGTTCCATTTAAACATATATATGATTCCATTTACCCATACATATGGTTCCATTTAACCATACATATGGTTCCATTTAACCATACATATGGTTCCATTTAATCATACTTATGGCTCCTTTAACCATACATAGTAATCTATTAACCATACATATGGTTCCATTAATCATACATATGGTTCCATTAACCATACATATGGTTCCAATTAAGCACACATATGGTTCCAATTAACCACAGATATGGTTACATTAACCATACATATTAATCTATTAACCATAGATATGGTTACATTTAACCATACATATGGTTCCAGTTAGCCATACATATAGTTTCATTAACCATACATATGGTTCCATTTAATAATGCATATGGTTCCATTAACCATACCAAAGTTGCAATTCAATGCGACAGTTATACAATACAACGATTGATATGTGTAGAAAAAGTTCATGAAACTGAAGTAATGCCAGTTTCCTGCAACGTTCGCCTCTACGGAATCTGGAAGTACAATCATACATGATTATGTATATCATTCATGATTTTGTATATTATGTGTGGACAAAATCATTAAATTCCCAAAAGAAAAATTTCATATATAACACTTTAATTATATGGAACTTACCTTGTTATTTTATTTATTAAATTTCTATATCTGTTTTTTTTTACCAAAACGCTAACACAAATGAACCGACCGCTTGAAATTTAAATACAGAACTGATAGAAAAGCATACAACCAAAGTTAAGAACAAACACTTTTTTGAAAACAAACAGCCATGTCTGTTTTATAACCATAGTTTAATTGAAAATAAACTGACTTAAGATAGTATGGTTCTTGTTATTTACTTTTGTAGAATCATACTAATGCTGCATTTTATAAATAAACCATGATTGTAGTCAAGACTTTTTTAACAATGTACATTGTTAAATGCAACTATGTTGCAATTTCTATAATGTTATGATTGAATGTAAACATGAGTTTATTTCTCGTAAACTAATTAAGGTTCACAATTATTTAAAATAATAATAACTTATTTGCCAGAACCATAAACTTTATTGGGAAACATGACATTGCTGACACAACCATGCCACAACCATATATTTTCTTTGCGTGTGTAATTAATGTCAATAGCCGTTATTTTCTTCGACATTATTGCATGCCACCAATATATGTATATAATTCGTATCAGAAATGAATGTTATATAAAATATAAACGAAATTATAAAGTTTTAAGAACATATTTTTCTAAATTTTGGAGCAAAATCTTTTTAAGTTTTTAGTGCATATTTAATGCGCATAAACAGACATTTTTTTATGCATACTTCCGGTTTCCCTTGTGATCGCAATTATAATTTACACAAATCGTAAGAAAAATTTTCATAAGAAAATTGAGTCATTACTACATAAATTGATGTTAATCATATCAAATCTTAGAGGACTTCTTCGTGTCACTTTAGGATACATACCGGCATGTTCTGTGTTTCACAAAAAATAAAATTATGTGAAGTCGCATGGCATTGTTGTTATAAATAAATTTTGTATAACAATAATGCCATGAGAGTTTACATTATTTTATTTTTTGTGAGACACAGAACATATCTGATAATTAGTAATTCTGTTAGAAAACTTTAAAAACATAGAGCAGACTCAAAATTTCAAACTTTGTGGTTCCAAAGTGAAATTGTATATATGTATGCTGTAGTTTGTTAGATAAATTTTCATTAAAGTAAAATTAACAAAATATGAAGCCACTTAAACTTTTAAAAAAACACGCACACATATTTATGTATTACACATTTAACAAACAAATAGAACAACTACAATGGTATCAACAGGAAACGGTTTGAAGGAATAAATAAATGGATAAATAAAAAACCATATAATTTAATGTTGCATTTATCAACTTCATGAGCGCAACATTGCCATGTCAACAATTTTTTGAACTTGACTGCAACTCTTGACCAGTGGCCACTTACTCATTATAACTCCCGCCTTATCCCTGACTCAAATGACTAAATTGTTTGAATGTTTTTGGCTGTGCTGTATTTTATTTCGTCCTCTTAGTTAAACACATTTTCGGTTTATTTTCTATTTTTATTTTGCTCCACCAAGCAGATTTATCTTGACCAAATTTGAGTGTGTTTTTTCACAAGACTTTTAATATATCAACTCTTTAATGCTTGATGACTGCAAGCATGTTAGTTAGATCATCACAATTTTTTTCTCGATTTCTTTAATTTCCTTTAAGCACTTCATGTTTTTCCTCTTACAAAACTTTTAAAATAAACAGTTGCAATTAATTTAATTTATGCTTGTAACTATAAAGAACTATGAACATTATTAGCAGAGAAAGTTATGAAATAGAAAGGAAAAGGAAACAGATTTGTATTTATGAAATACAGTCGACATTAAAAAGAAACAAGTTAAAGTGTAGTTTATGGCTAGTACGAATTCTATACAGTCAATGTTGGGTGCGATTTTTTAAGGCGGAGATTTTGGTTCGTTATCAACAGAGCTTTCAGCAAAAACTGTCATGCTGTAGGATAGTGTTTAAGGTATCAAATAGCATTAAAAATGAAAATCATTTTGCTGTACTGCGAAGCTCCAAAAGCATTTTGTTGCTAATTTTTTAAGCAACTGGGGTTTCTTTGAGTTTAAGCCAGCAATCTCCCAAATGTTATATCAAAGGGAAAATTCTGCTTCAGCGAGAAGTGGTGGCGCCTCAACTATATCATCAGATATGTTTGGAGTTAGCATTTTTTTCAAGTGACTTTCAAAAAGACTTCCTTTTTTGGTATGAGCTCTTGCACATACAGTTTTTTCGTACAAAATTGGAAATAATTTTTTTTATTTTTATTGGGAGTTATTAATATGGATGATGCTCCTTTCATATTATAAATAAATGTACATACATTTTTTTTTTTGTGCAAGACTGTCCATTATGTGTGAAAAACGAAGAAAGAAAATACTGTTCATATCCTCTTCATACAAAATGACGTGTTCGTAATGCATGCTGTTGATTTTCCACACAAAGAATGCATTTTCGCAAAAACGATATTATATTTATAACGGTTTTAGAATATTTGCATCCGGTTCTCTTATTTCACACACTAAATATATGAAAAATATTAGAAACTATATATTTTTCTTAATTGTTATTGTCCGCAGTTTTGTTACGTTTTTACGATTCATTCTCAGTTTAATTATTAAAATTGTAAAAAAATTTATTATTATTGAATATTAACACTAGGTCAGTTTTTTTTATATAAAAAGTTATTTAATTAATCTAATATTTCGTTACACTTTGTGTAACTTCTTCAGGGATAAATTATTATATTAAAATTGTATTAACAATATACATTAAAAGAACAGCATATGTTTGTACTTCTAAATATTAAAAACTTTTTACAAAACGTTTCATCAATCAACCATAGTTTGTACTCAAAAAAATTTATTGAGTGTTATCCATATTTTTCTAATTTAATTGAAATTTGTTAGTGAATAACTAAGGAGTTTATGTTCAAATACATCGAAAATTATACTCTGAATTGTTTTAAATTAAAAATATAGTGTGTGTGTGTTCTGAAAAATTTTGAATTCCTATAAAAATGTATTGAGCGTTACGTTAACAATATTCTTAAATAGAAGTTATCAATAAGTTTTAGTACGGCAAAAAAGCTAATAGCAGCAGAAGGTTAGAAACGAGAACATTATCCGTTTACTAATGTCTGATTTGCTGGGTTATTATATTTTTGAAGAATATATTAGGCAGATCGTATTTTGCTATAAATAGTTATTTGAAATTGACATAACTTTTAACATTGTTAATCGATTTTATTAAAATTAGTCTTATTTAAAGGAGGAGTTAGCCGATCTTGCAGTCATCTATAAAATTTGTAAAGAATTGTTTTAAAAAATTTTAAAGTGGTCATAACTTTTAAATTCGTCGCCCTATTATTATTTTTTTTAGAGAGAACAACCGCGAAAAGTATGAATGTAACGCTCCATACACAAAAATATTACAACATCGAAAAATATAATTTTATTTCAGGATCCATTGAATGGAGCGAAAACTATAATATGAATCCTACCTTCTCATATTTCAATTAGTTACATTGGAGTAATTTGACCAATTTCATACATTTTTATAATTGCTCTAGCTTTTTAAGTAGAAAAGATATTGAAACGATTCATGCTTTTTATTATAGGGCAGTAATGATCACTTAATATTGCTATGCAAAACTGAACTGGAATAATTAATTAAATGCCCGAAAAGTGGCCACTTGAAAATTACACCGTTTTTTCTCATTTTATCGATTTTCAGCTGAACCTTTTGTGAATCCTGTTGAACATAAACCATTGATTTTCTTGGCAGTGAAGAAGAAATCTATACGATACCATGATATAAGTTTCATTGTGCTAAAATATTATCT